>QLOJ01000252.1:0-58304 GCA_003313625.1 Tricholoma saponaceum
GAACAACCTCGGATTTGGAAGGTATCAATGCAGTTTGCACGATTTCGTTGGAGGGCGAAGGGGACCGCTTTCTATTAGTTGTTGGGCGAGTTTTTCCCTTCTTGAAGAATGGAACTTTGATACCTTCCGTGGCAGCCATGGCGGTTGTATGCAACAAGAGAAGTTGGTGCTGACTCGGACACTCAGCTTCAAGAGTTGAACTTCGCACGGAATTGCTTACAAAGCAGCTCCAATTTCGCTATGCGTTCTTCATTGGGAACATTCAACAGAATTGCGACATACTATGGCGACAAGCTATAAAAGGACTCGTATATACGGCTTATAAACTGGATTCTGTATCCGTCCATGGTTCAGCGTGTATCCTCGATGCGTCACCGACACACAACTTGCCTTATCACAGCACCATTGGTTTTGGCTTGGCAGAAGCATGTACAGGACCTCACGTTTGCATGGCAAGAATCCTCGAGACCTCCCATTTTACGAGTTTAGTTCTGGGAGGATTCATTGGGTGAATACGCGTTTCCCCCACAATCCGAGGTCTTCTGGTGAGATCTACCTAACCCTGGATGTGCAGGCACAGGAATAGAAGTTATTGAACTAATCTAACGTTTCAGGGCAAGTGTGTCGAGGAAAGATAACTGCGAAGGGGATACACATAGCGGATGTTCTCTCAGGGCTGGTCCATGACACCTGGTGTGATGCTAAACTTTAAGCTGCTGTGACGGAAACTTACTCTTGCATCGACGACACTAGCTTGGAAGGTGCGAGCTGCCACTCTGTCATTCGTCGTCTGAAGCGATGTATCTAGGTGCGGAAGCGAGAACCCATAAGGCTAGCCCAGACTATCACGAGATCGCTCTCACCCCTTCAACAATGACATTGCGGATGCTCAGCTGATCTGCAAATGAACAAGGCGTATCGTAATTCAAGTCTGCTGGCAGAATGTATAGATAAACAGGAAGCGACGACACGTCAATCTTATGCACGGCGAACTCTGTCATCCCAAGCAAGTGCAATGTTTTACTGGATTTACTTTAGCTGCTGATCGAATGTACGTACAAGTTGTTATCTTGCCGAGCCCGGAGCATCTGTTAACATCTGCCAAGGTCCAAGGCCCAAATCACCTCACTGGACGAACCTGGAACCTATCACATGCAGTCACATCCTGGAGTGTGCCTTCATCTACTTGCAAAAGTCTTCATATACGCGAGAGATAGGTTCAACTGCGATATGATATCAGAGAGCTGACCAGCCCGTTATGGTATCGCTGCTACTGCGCAGACGCCCGCATAGTTCCCAACTTGTACAGTCACGAACGTGGTTGTAATGGAAACTAATAATGGCAAGCCAATAAATCAACTGCGATCTTGGACACCTTGCAACCACGTTGGCGATTCTTTAACTTCAAGTCCAGGCCCTGGATGATTCAGCAATCTGGTCACGAGGTATTGCTCAGATACCAGGATGATCCCCTCTTATCTTTTCTTTTCCCCAGTTCAGTGTAGGGATCTGGCGATATAAAGCAGCTGTTTTTGGAATGCTAGACTTACTAGTTGTATGTTTTTCTTTCCATAGAGAATGGAGAGTTGGATGATCATGAGTCATTTGCCGAGAATAAACGTAAGCATCTGAATATTTGTCAACCTTTTGAAATTGGAAAACTACCAGGGCCGGACCGGAGGAGTACTGAAACCCCGCTCGTATATGGCCATCCCTTTCGATAACTTCTCCTTCTCACCCTAACCATCAACTAGGCCTTTCGTAGGGAATGGCCCCCAATAGCCTTCAAGGCCTCAATATCGTGCATCCACCACCATCACACTCTGATTCCCACGATTTGCTTTCAGGACAATCTTATCCTGAGCTGTCTGCTCAGCTAGACTTATGGACACACCTCGCCTTTGAATCAGATGAAGGTCCAGGAAACTCGAAAATAGACGAAGAAAAGTATGGCAGGAACTCTAGGACGGAGGAAGAAGAAGAGGCCAAGTCCAGGGTTAATGGAGAAGTTGCTATCCACGACGGGCATATTAATGTCGTAACTGGCACGAACTTGGGCAGTAACTTACCCTCCCAACACAATCCTCTCCACCACCACCAGCCTTTCGACCTTAACACCTTCCTTGCTGGTTTTGGCATCGATCCGTTCACTCAAACCAGCGCCCACAATCAACAGCAGCCCGCGCCTATCACACCCTCCCTCGCGCAACTGCTCGCTATCCATTCAGCACAGGGCGCTTCTTTTTCTGCTCCACAGTCACCATCTTTGTTCCAGACCCCAACAACAGAAAAAAACACTTCCATCACTCGCTCCAATGATGAGTCGTACCCGGCCGCCAAACGTTCACGCACGCGTAAATCCTCTGTCTCCACTACTGATTCTCCGGAAAGTTATATGGAAGAGTCCACCAACGTCGTTACTTCTACCCCCGTATCCGCCGCTGAAGACAAGCGCAGACGAAACACTGCTGCTAGTGCTCGTTTTAGGTTGAAGAAGAAAGAGAGGGAAGCTGCGCTGGAGGGCAGGGCCAAGGAGCTGGAAGGCAGAGTCAGTGAGCTCGAGAGAGAATGTGAGGGACTGAGAAGAGAGAACGGATGGTTGAAGGGACTGGTGGTTGGTGTGACGGGAGCTGCTTCTCAAGGACCCGCAGTAACTGGGACTAAAAGAACAAGGGATGAAGCGGACAGTCTATGAGCAGGAATGTATGTTCTCTAATTATTCTCTAGACTTCTCTCCGTTTGCTTACTTGAATTGTATAGAAGTGTGCAGAACGTCAGGATTGCTTGTACACATAATGTCTTTGTACCTGTCGCATGTTGTATTCAACTGAATGTAGTCCGAGATCGACATACGATATCTTTATTTCATTCATATATGGTTTCAATTTCTCCCGAGTGATCGATGTTAATTACGACAGTGTCAACGATAAACACGACAAGATAAGATCGTTAAATAAAGATCGTTAAATAAAGATCGTTAAATATGCCGATTCAAGTTTGCCATGGGCGTCAAGCAATTGGCGTAGCATAACCTTTGTTTCCTACGTTAATGCAGTACGGTCATCGGGATGCGGCGCAGGCGATGCAGAGTGGGAAGTAATAAGGAGCTGCGGCTGTATGTTTGTCAGAATTCACGACTTGCACCACAACCACCATGACTGATACTACAACTCCCATGAACAACACAACTAAGCCTGTGGATAATCCTAATCCTACTCCCACTGAGTCCACAGACGATGCCACGCATCCGACATCTGGAACGACAACTTCATCATCCGTAGCGGAAATACCATCCACGGCAACGCCTTCCGACCCTACCCTGAATTCTGAAGTTGTCGATGCACCACTCGTATCCCAGTTACGCGAAGCTCCCATTGATCCGCGTGTTGTTGCCCTACGAGCTCTGTTCCCCGATTACGATGACTTGATATTGTACGTTTCTTGGATGCGCAGTGGAGCCACTCCGTACTAATCTCTGATTTTCGTGGACAGGCAATCCGTGTTGGACTCCGTAGGAGGTAACCAGGACCTAGCGATAGATGCCTTACTTGGCATGAGCGACCCTAACTACAAGAGCGAGACTAGGCCAGCAGCGCCCCCAGCCCTCGTTAGTCACTGTCGTTACTACATGATCAAGCAGACACATGACATTCCTTGTTTTTAGACTCAAACAGAGCTTGACGAGGAATTTGCGCGACGGCTAATGCTGGAGGATCAGGAACGCCAGCAACAGGCCTGGATAGCACAACAGTCTGCACCACGTCCGCAGCAACTCTCCCAACGTCGCGATCAGCAACTGTCTCCGGGCGCAGCAGCCCCCGGCGGCGGTGGGGATACAATGGGTGAATTTCAACAGCAATTCAGTAAGATCGCCGAATGTGAGCTCTGAATTCCCGGAGGACTTCTTACCCTAATGATTCGCATCTAAATAGCCGGTAAGAAGACTATTGGTAGTATCTTCTCGAAAGTCAAAGCGAAGATCCAAGAATTTGATCAGCCCAGGTGGGTTCCGTCAAATCATGTTTAATGGATTGTATCTGACATGTTCATCACAGACCTGGACAAGGTTCCGACGCAGGAAGTCAACCCGCATGGGGGCCCTACGACCCAACCCATTACCAGCCAGTCCCACAAGGAGGCCAGCCATACCCCGTCCGGCGGACGACATATCCAGCGCCGAATGCCCAGCCCGCTTTCTATGATCCCAACGGATACACTCCTCAACCAGATAGATCATCCTCGCCGCCCATTACGCTGTCGCCGCCCCCACGCACTTCCACGGTTCAGGGGTACGATGTCTCTACTGATCCCCCTTCCGGTAAGGCTTCAGCAATTTGGCGAATGACCCTCTATTAATCTCTTGACGGACTAGAAAATAACATTACCCCTCCACCTGGTATTAGCGCGACAATAGGACGGGCGAGCAGTCCCCCGCGTACACAAGGAGTTCCGATAGACGGTGGTGAGCTATCTACCACTTACGAGTCCACTACCTCCACCATATCCGCTGATGTCAGCATTCTCTCGTCAGGTAAACTAGGACTTTTACCCAAACGGCCTGTATCACTACTGCCGACGCAGGATGCAGCTGCTGCGAATGGAAGCCAGAACCCGTATCAGATTCAGAGGTCTTCATCTGAAGACGATTCTGACGGACTTGAATATGCAGAAAACCCGTTTGAAGAACACAAGAAGTAGTCTTGGGTTCTTGAGATACAGAAGAGCGCACCCGATGTATGTCACGAATTTCATGATAGGTAGAGCTTAAGTTAGGTAGTTTGTATACTTAATTGAGTTGTAGGATTAGAGTCTATGATTTCTTTCTTAATTTACCTGAGTCTTGTGTTGTCAAAACGGCATGAAATGGCACTACATCAGAAGTTTGTTCGTTGGTTGGTCAATAACTGGTTAGTGTACGAATGGGGACACGGCTGCCCTGGCAGTTGCTACTGTAGCAGTGGCAGCAGCAGCTGAGAAATCATTCGCTGTCCCAACTACTAGGAGTCCTACTGAAAACCGAACCGAATTAGTATCAACAGGCTGGATTATAGAGGCTGACCCACCAATCAAACCAAACAACCCCAAGATACTCCCAAACACTTCTACAATGAGGATCTTGACGAATAGGTTAGGGTCCGCAGCATCAGCAATGGCTGCGGTGGACCCCGTGATGCCGACGCAGACGCCGCAGATGAGGTTGCAAGCGCCAACTGTTAGGCCTCCCCAAAAGATGGCAAATCCTAGTAAGGGAAAGGTTGGGTTGGTTTATCTAGGGAGGGATGGTTTTGATGTTAATACATACCAGTGAAGTAGTTGTCGTTGGTGTAGAGTAAGTGATCGGGTACGGGCTGAATCTTCGCGGAATATACAATTCCAATAATCTACGTAGGTGTAATGAGATAGAAAGAAGTAAAAGGACGGAGATGGAAGGAGACGCACGACTCCATATATAGCCACGACTTCGCAGAAGATGATGCTGAAGTCACATTCGTGTTCAGATCTAATTCATCTAAGCAACCAATGACGCGCACCTAATCAAGTTTTTGGTAGTAATACGAGGTGTTCGTA
Organism: Tricholoma saponaceum; assembly: GCA_003313625.1. Lineage (NCBI taxonomy): Eukaryota > Fungi > Basidiomycota > Agaricomycetes > Agaricales > Tricholomataceae > Tricholoma > Tricholoma saponaceum. Next base: position 5,569 of record QLOJ01000252.1, read on the forward strand.
CGCCTCCACCAAGAATCGAAGAGCCAGTCACAAGTATTCCCCTGTACGGTCAAAGTAGGCATGGTGAACAAGGCGTCATTCACTCGATCAGTGCAAACGTACCATGCAGCACCCATTACACTCAGTCCTATACACAGTCCAATGCCCGTCGCGGCCCAGGCAAACGGACTTGACTCCTCGAGGAACCGTCCGACGTTGAATGCCTCTCCAGAGTCTGCAGGTCATCAGTGCATTAACGCGTTGTCACGTCGTCAGAGCTATACGTACCGGTGAAGAGAAGGTAGAGAGCAATTACAATTATGAGAAACGTAGGGAGGCCATATGTGAAGTAGGACCTGTAATATCCCATTTCTAGGGGAGTGAAAGTGGTGGTTGAAGTTGACGGGATCGCAGGAATGTTTGGTGTTGTGAGGCAGCCCTTGCTCAGACTTCCATGTCATGTACCATTTGTTGAAAGGCCTGCATGAATATCTAACGAGGTGAGTGTCCTTGTAGTTACTCCAGGTAGAGCGGAAACTGAGAGTAACTCCCGTAGGAAAGAGGAATTCTCTGTTATCATTATTGGGCTGGATGGGGCTGGGAAGACCGTGAGTGCTTGTATCCTCCAGGTGACTGAGGTCTCTCTAACATCCCTGGAAGACACTCTTGGAGAAAATAAAGACATTGTATAATGACACTCCAGGATTGTCCCCGGACAAGATAGGTCCAACCGTTGGACAGAACAGTACGCGTGTTTCTAAATCCTGAAGTCTCGTAGTAGCTCATTGAACTCAGCGGGAAAGATTACATTGCCATCTACGATCCTCCAATTCTGGGATCTAGGCGGCCAACGCGGTATACGGAATATCTGGTCTAAATATTACGATGACTGCCATGCTGTCGTATATGTCATCGACGCAGATGACAGGGAGAGACTTGGCGAAGGGTGGGAGGTGTTCGGTATGTTTCCTTTCTCGCTTCATTATATATCCTTGTGTAGCTTATCTGGCGCAAGCACCCTAGATTCGGTCCTTTCCGCACCGCAGATCCTGAATGTACCCTTGCTGCTTCTTGCGAACAAGCAGGACTCGCCCATGAGCCTCTCTGTAGAGGAGATACGACATGACTACGAGGATTGGCATCAGAGGAAGCTGGAGAGCGCTCGACGGGACGTGAGGTATGGGGAGGGCGATAATGAGATGTCGGCCAGGAGGGAGCGCATTGCGAGCTTGGATGTTATTGGCGTTTCGGCACTTGAAGGGTGGGTTGTTCTATTTTGAACTTTGTAAATAGATTGCTCACTTGATGAAATAATAGGACAGGAGTGAGAGCAGCCGTTGATTGGGTGTTTATTCGTGTACAGAATAGCAGAAGGTTTGCCCCACATATTCTCTACATGATGCTTAGAGCTTACTCGTCGTGCTTCAGAGAGCCCCAGAATGACCTCAGCAAATCCTAGGTACAAACAAACCTATGAAGGCCTCATTATTGGCCAGATTGCTTTATATACTATCATTCCTCCAAGCCCTCCAAATATCAGCGGAATCACCCAGAGATACACCAACACTTGGTAAAAGACCTTTGAATAGGACGAGATGCCTGTGGCAATCCTGTACAATTTAGGGAGAACAATTGAGTCGTGGTTTTCGACTAGGAAGGCACTACGCACTTAAGCAGACTATTCTTGCGGTCGTCAATCATCTTGTAAACTCCCATCTTGAACTCCTCCTTCGGAACCATGAATACGGGCCCATCGTCTGTCAAAAGCCACGCGCTCCCGTTGGTGGTAGGATCAGGGTTGGTAGCCAGATAAATCATAGCGCCTGCGATGCGGGGGACGGGGGTGAGTGGGATTCCAGCAAGGATGAGTTTAACAGATAATGGTACTATGCCCGTATCTGAAGAAATGTTACTTGATGTTAGTTGCATCATGAATGTTAGACTAACCAGCAAAGAAGGGATGAATACTTCCTATTCGTATGTTCTTGGACTGGAACTCGGGAGAGAATGATCTCATTAGACCGAGTATGGCGTGTTTGGATGCACTGTACAGAGCTCCTCGAGGTATACTGGCCCATGACGCTGGACTGGTGCATTGATTTTACAGCTTGCATGAATAGGTGTGCGTGACATACCCATGGACCCTATGAGGACAAGTGCCTTAAGGGAACCCTCAGTCCGGTTGAGAGTTAGATAATGCAGAGCTAAGTGGGTAGCTGGGGATGGCGTGAATACCGTGTGTATAGGGGAGAAAGCCTGACGTACTATAGAGAACACCGACGAGATTCACTTCGATGGTCTTTAGACTGGGCTTGACAGGTTTGCCTTTCTCGAACGTCACGACGTGAAACATGCCTAGTTCCGATACGCCTGCGTTTGGAATCTATTGCTCGGGTGGGAGCAGCAGCAAAGCCAGAAGAGTGCAACTCACGACAATGTCCACCGAACCAAAACGTGACATGGCCAAGTCGAACATGGCTGTCTGATCTTCCCAGTTCGTGACATCGCATTTGAGGGATACTGCCTGGCTGGAAAGGAGGAAGGAAACGTCAGAACTGGGACTAGCAGTACGGGACTATCCCTTGGACTTACCCGCCACGACTCTCAATGTCCTGCACAGTTGTTTGCGCGCTGGCAACATCCAAATCGCCTATGACCACCTTCGCGCTATAGTGCAATATGGTCTAGAATGGCCAAACTTAGTACTCAATGCAATGCTCACCCGAACGAGGCACAACGCGTCGCTGTTTCTTTTCCTATTCCATTCGCAGCACCTGAAGTAGAGACACATGAGTTGAACCACTCAAGAGTGCATTGCCATAAATACCAACCTGTAATTATGACAACCTTGTCCTTGAGGCGGTCTGCATGTTCGAAGAGCTTGTCGTCGGGTATAGCAGTCATCATACGAGGAAGGGTGCTGGTCGTGCCAGTGACGAGGCGTATAGGAATCTCGTACCTTTATGTATGTTGCAAAGTCACGCATCAATTGAAACATATCATGATGGATATCCATGATATTGAGCTGTTAAATATTAACATTCCGTGAAATACGAGAACCCTTTAGCTCTGAATTTTATCAACTGTAGCACGTAGAACGAGGTCCTCATCAGTCTCCCGAATTATGTTGTTAGCCTGAGAGCGGTCCACATTGCTCAATTGCAAATGGGGAATTCATAGTATGTCCTACATGTGATTCTGTCATGCTTTAATATTCGCCGTTCAACATCCAACCCTGCAACACGAATGCACTATTAGGATTGCTGGATGAACACGAGGATGTTTTCTCTAATAGCTCGCGCTTACTACTCCCGAACCATCGCACTACAGTACACAGAACTCTCCTGTGAAGCAGTGATGAAGTGTTTGTAAGTGTTATAATCTAAAGCTATCCTTCAGGAACAGGCTCTGATAAAGGTTGCAAGCTTGCATTAAGTCTCCATCGCGACTGGAACTAACAGGGAACAGTATCCTTAAATCTGTATTCAATCCCAACTCCATATCACACTTTTGGCCGCTAGGACATGCCGATTGCAGGAAGGAGAAGAGGGAGCAAGGTCAAGGGTATTCAGTTCACTCTTATGGTGGTCGGTGCGTATCTGTAATTTGTGAGGTGACTTGATGGTTTACATGACATGAGTACAGGCGCCGCGGGCACAGGACGCACCACCTTTGTGAACACCTTGTGCGAGTCCGAGGTTTTGGCCCACAAAATCATTGACGGTCCAGAGACTGCAAATATCGAAGCAGTCCTCTCCATAAAACCTGTGAATATTGGTGAGTTTGTTCTATTGCGCCGCGATGGACTCTTTTGTGCTAATGTCGTAATGAATATTGTAGAACTCGAGGAGGAAGGCGTTCGCATCTCCTTGACCATTGTTGACACCCCTGGCTTTGGCGACAATATTGACAACGAGCACACGTTCGCCCTATTCTTCGTTTACGTGGCGTGGTTAGTCACACTGATGCACTTCGCAGCTTCCAGGAGATTGTGACCTACCTTGAACGCCAATACGATGATATCCTGGCGGAACAGTCACGCATCAAACGTAATCCCCGTTTCAGGGATAGCAGGGTGCATGCGTTATTGTATTTTATTCCGCCCACAGGCCACTCGTGCGCATCTCCGTCTCATTTGCGCATATTTTATAAATACTAACAAACTTCCGCATCTTAGCTTAAGAGAAATGGACATCGAGTTAATGCGCCGGCTTTCTCCCCGAGTCAATGTTATCCCAGTCATTGGTCGATCAGACTCACTCACCCCAAGCGAGCTTAGAGCGTTCAAGCAGAGGGTGTGTATTATTACAATTATTTGTCTTCTTTTATGTAAGAACATGTTCCACTGACCTCGGATCCTCGGTAGATTATGGAAGACGTTGAACATTACGATATTCCAATCTACAATTTTCCGTACGACGAGGAAGAAGACGATGGGGAGACCATTCGGGACAATATGGAACTACGAGTAAGCATAATTTATCAGCGCAGCAAAGTTTTATTGACCATGCTGCTAGTCTCTCCTGCCTTTCGCGGTTATTGGCTCAGAAGAAGAAGTCGAAATAGAAGGAGAGTCGGTTCGCGCAAGGATTTACCCTTGGGGTATTGCAGAGGTTGATAACCCTGACCACTCGGACTTCGTTAGGCTTCGTGGTGCAATTCTGGGGTGCGTTTCTGTTACGTGTCCACTTTTCTTCCGAGTCGTACGACTTAGCTTTTCCAGGTCGCACCTGAATGATCTCAAATCATTGACCGAGGACGTATTGTATGAAACTTACCGTACTGAGAAACTGTCCAAGACTGTTACGGACAATCGGTTTGTGCTTCGGGGTGTCATTTATGATATGACTAACGGCAAGCCCTTTAGTTTCTCACAAGTTCTTCCTGAGGATCTAGCTAACCAGAGTGTCCGGTTGAAGGAAGAACAGCTTCGAAAGGACGAAGAGAAGGTAACTTTTATTCACCTGCACAACGAACCATTATCTCAATTTTTTTTACAAAAGTTGCGGGAAGTGGAGCTGAGGGTGCAGCGCGAGATCAACGAGAAAAGGCAGCAGCTGATGGCCAAGGAGGAGACCCTAAGGTTTCCGAATCCGCACTTTTTTCATTGCAGCTCGCTGATGACCCCTTCCTCACAGGAACCTCGAAAGCAGACTCGCCGCTGTTAATGCCGGGCCTCTAGGCACATTCTAACTCACGGATTCTTGGAGATCATGATATTTACCGATGAACTAACTATCTTGGGATGGATCTGGACGTACGTATATACCTGGACTTAGATGATGTAGTTCTGCTGTTGTGACTGTTTATCTTGTATCTATCTGTGTTTATATAAAATCCAGTGGATTTTGAAGTCTTGAGGCGCAGCTAGAGGCACTGGCACGTGTCAACATAGACGAAACACGTCCAGATCGAGTTATTATGCACACCTCATGCATCCCGAAGGTTTAGACGATGATGAGCTCGAACAGATTCGGTATGTCTCCGCATCTCCTTTCACCACTGTATGTTGTCTCACTGAACGCCTTGTAGTCGGTATGAGGATTTCACAACTATAGGTACTTTTCATCGATCACTGCGTAATCCGAAATTGAAATGGACGCGACCTACTAGATTGGATACAGGACTCCATCCTAGAGCGGAATAGACGAATACGAAATGCTCACACTCACGCAACCCCTACTCGTGGGCCTAAGGGGCAGTGGACATGGCCATGGTTATGGTCTCAAGTTCGCAAGACCGTGGATGCAGGGCACAGTTGGTTCGTGGTTGGTCTCGTCGGTCAGTATCTAGTACCGCTATCCTCGTGTACGCTGACAGTGAATATAGGTGTATGCATCGGAATCAACATGGCCATTATCTCTATCGTTAGTGTGTGGTTGTCGGATCTCAAGTTCGGATACTGCTCGGACGGATGGTGGTTGAATCAACAATTCTGTTGTTGGGAGATCGACGGCGAGGAGGTTGATGGTTGTGATTCGTGGCACCCTTGGAGCGATGTTACACTTGCGCGGTGGCTCATTTTCGTTATGTTTGCGGTATGTTCGTTATTTCTATACCAAAGCCTGGACCAACTTCGGGACGCTTCAACAGTCCTCGTTTTCATTCATTGCAGCCCATCTCGTGAAAAACCTTGCGAAGTATGCAGCAGGGTCCGGCATCTCAGAAATCAAATGTATTCTGGCTGGTTTCGTAATGCAAGGGTTCTTGGGATTTGCTACTTTTGCTATCAAAAGTATCACACTGGTGAGATTTATCTTCTTGATCTATTTGCCATACTTTTCTCATTAAATTCAGCCTTTGGTCATTGCATCTGGCCTGTCGGTGGGCAAGGAAGGGCCCGCCGTACATGTAGCGTGCTGTGTCGGATACTTTGTAGCAGGGTGGTTCAAGAAATTCTCGCGTAGTCAAGGTAAGACGGTATATTTCCCAAAAGTAATAGACTTCACGACTTTTTCAGGCAAAATGCGCGAAATTGTGACCGCGGCTAGTGCGGCGGGCGTGGCAGTTGCATTTGGGTCGCCCATCGGAGGAGTCTTATTCTCAATCGAGGTGCGTACTTGACACTCATATATTATCTTTGGTGACATCGCAAGCAGGAAATGAGCCACGTCTTCAGCATCAGAACAATGTGGAGGAGTTTCTTTTGTGCCCTTGTGGCAACTTTTACCCTATCTGTTTGTCATTTATCCGAAGAATATATTATTCCTCCTTACAGTGGAACTCATAGGCCATGAATCCATTCCGGACTGGTAAACTAGTATTATTCCAGGTCACCTATGATCGAGACTGGCATTTCTTCGAAGTTATGTTCTTCGTTATCTTGGGAATATTCGGGGTAAGAGGGCTTTGGCTCAAATTAATGAATTGCCGTCAGTTGTGCTTATTGCGACTTAGGGACTCTATGGAGCTTTTGTTATCAAATTCAATTTACAAGTGGCCGCGTTCCGACGAAAACATCTAGCAAATCATGGGGTGGCGGAAGCTGTGACCCTTGCTACTCTTACAGCGATGGTAGCCTATTTCAATCGCTTTTTGCGTCTTGACATGACAGAAAGCATGGCCATCCTTTTCCGGGAGTGTGAAGGTGGAGGCAACATTCATAACCTTTGCTTGTGGGCTTATTTTCAATGTACCTGTATACTTCCACGACTGATAAACTAATGTTCATAGGACGGAGGCCCAGTGGCGTATTTCTAACTCTCTCATCCTGGCAACTGTCATCCGAACGGGTCTTGTTGTAATTTCGTATGGCTGTAAAGTTCCCGCTGGTATTTTCGTCCCATCTATGGCAATCGGTGCTACCTTTGGTAGAATGGTCGGCATGTTGGTCAAGGCATTACACAGGTAGGCAACTGGCCCACCCGCATCCGAATGGTTCGCTGATTTGGAGACCCGAGGGCTTACCCACAGTCAGGCATATTCGCAGTTTGTAAACCAGATGTGCCCTGCATTACTCCGGGAACATACGCCTTCCTTGGCGCAGCTGCTGCACTGAGGTTGGTTCATTAAATATCTCTATCCCAATTAGTCACAGAATCATTTGCAGTGGTGTAATGAGGATCACTGTCACTGTTGTGGTAATCATGTTCGAGCTCACTGGAGCGCTGACCTATATCCTACCGACTATGGTGAAGATGTCCTGAAGCTTCTTGAAGCCACAATCTGACAAGCCTCTTAGATTGTGTTGTTAGTGACCAAAGCTGTTGGGGATTTCCTTGGTACTAATGGAATTGCGGATGAAATGATCCGCTTCAATGGATTTCCGTTCTTGGAAAAAGAGGACCGTGCTTATAATGTTTCTGGTAAGTCTCTTGGCATGCATCGTGGCGGAGAGCCTGAATTTCGATTAGTGTCTGCCGTTATGCGGAAAGAGTTGCATACCCTTACAGATTTCGGAATGTCTGTTCGAGATGTCGGTACGATTGGGTTTGTGTTAAAGCCAGAGTGTCTTTTGATTCCTCTGCTATTTAGAGGTCATCCTAGCTTCCACAAATGTGAAAGGATTTCCTATTGTCTCATCTGATGGACAACGGACGCTGGTTGGTTTTATTGGTCGAACGGAGTTACGATATGTGCTAGGTATGTCACTGCGAGTTTTCCAATCACATAGATATCCAAATAGCTCCCAGATCGGGCTCTCAAATTGCAGGACATCGGAGAGGAGACTCGTTGCTTATTCTCGCCCCGCGAATCTGATCCTGAGAACGGTGGCTTGCTTCATGGACCATCTCTTGGTATCGAAGAAGTTTATACCGCGTTCTTCGAACCGACATCATCGGACAACGGCCTGAAGTTCTGGCCTTGGATCAACGAGGTCTGTCGCCATGATTTATTTTGCTGCTGCTTACCCTGAATATGCCATAGACGCCGATGACGGTCTCTCCGCAACTTCCGCTAGAGATTGTTATGCAGCTGTTCAAGCGAATAGGGTACATTTCATGCTGTAAAATATGGAGCATTACTGATATTCGTTCACAGCCCTCGGGTGATCTTGGTCGAAGATCATGGAGTGTTGACTGGGCTGGTGACTGTGAAGGATGTGCTACGGTTCATAGCCACACTACCTTCGCACGAACCCTCATGGGATGATCGTGGTGGACTTGACGGCTTGTTGGAGGAGGTGTGGAGGTGGGTCGCGGAAATTACTTATAGGATAATGTGGTGGAGTCGAAAATTGGTCCGGCGATAATTATATTTATTTCGGAACTAGAGGCTGGTGCTTAAGCTTGATGGGTTTGTTAACAACAGGTACGTTGCGCATTCTCAGCACCGAGAATCAAACTGAGGAATGGATGCATGTTCGACCAGATACATACGTCACTACTCTGGATTGTCCTATATCAGCCGATCATTGATTAATGTATTATGTCCACGACCATTTAACAGATCTCACGGGTGATCTCAAGGGCTTATAAGCTGCGTCCTTTCTCGCTTGTGACAGATTCTCATTCTCCCCTTTTCATAATGACTTTGCCTTCGCAAACTGAGAAGAAACATTACTCTAAAGAACTCGCCGCTTATACTTTACTCCAATTCTACGCGGCTCGTGCATCGTTGGCACAGGATAAAGCAGCGGCCAATAAACTTCCCATCACCTATGCGATCGACAGTGGAATGCAAAGGGCGGCCCACGCCGGCGGTATGTTGCATTCACGATTTCTGCCGTATGTTTTCGACATTTTCAGAAGATCATACGTCGACCCAGTGTCATGAGCCAAGCAATAATGGTAAACCGCTATGACTAGTCGATTATAGCGAGAAGCAAAATTATAAAGTATGTTTCATTCTAGGATGAAGCTTCGATGCTGATGGATGTTTGAGTCATCCTGTCAAAGTATTAGTATGCTGGACTATTTCCATCAGTTCTACTTGATCAATATTGTTACACGAGCAACCGCTCCTAAAACGATTTCCCAAGCTATTACTGTTGCGTCAGGCCGAGAGAAGGTAGACACATGTCGCATTGGAAAGCAGTGCTCCACAAAGCCGTTTTAACTCTGACATCATTGGTGCTCCATAGGCGTGGAAGCCGATAATGTATGGTTCTGTCACAGGGTAATTTTATTCTCACTGAAACCGCTCAATTTGGACGAGTAGGCGCTATGATAACGACTGACAGCGCACGCGCTTGATCATTGCTTGCGGCCCAACAAGATATCATAATGCAATATCAGTGTCACCGTAACAGATCGAGATTGGACAGCGGCCGTGCGTCAAAAAACGGGGTCCTTCTCCTGGGCGCCATCGCGCGATAAAACTAACAAAATAGAGTTAATGATATCGACCAATGAAATAAAGTTCCCAGTTGCGTCTACACCTTCAAGTTGTAATTCGCATTCTCACATGGTATCGTCTCGGTGAAGCCAGAGCCTAGAACTAGCTGTACAACCAGCGTATCTTGTTCCAACGATCATGACGGCGACACGACACTTCATAGAACTACTGCAAATTACGAAGTCAGAAAGCGCCAGTGTGCCAACTCAGAATTTAGATTTAGTACCCTAAAATATGAGAACCGGATGCATCCCCAGCATGCGACATCTCCACCCGGTTGACATAACGTTGGCCATACCTCAAGTCAGCCCTGAAGCTGGAGATATCAAGTTGATGTTATTAAGTAGCTTGTTGCTTACGCATATACACCGATATCCAAGTCTGTCATTTCCAGCGCTCTTCTGGTCTGCATTTTTCAAGCTTTCAACTTGCGAAGATGAGTTATGCTAGTCAGAGCACGCTCAGATATAGCTAAAAGGAAAGTAGTTTTCCTGTAAGATACATGACATCAAGTACATCCCATTCTATAATCCTCAATTTCCAGAATAGCCATTTCCAGACATTTGCTATTCCTCCATAGCATCAGAATGGGCAGTCTCTTCGGTTTTCCATAATTGCGCCCACTTTGGAAAGACGCGCTTGTACAGAGACATACATACCGTATCCATCTGGGTGATGGGTCCGTCGAAATGTGCCTTGAGATAGCCATGCGTACCCAGGGACTCGCGGATATGTCCAATTCGTCCGTGCTTAGTGTGCAGCTGAATCGGTTTGAAGTAATGGACATCGTCTGGAAGGAAAGGAGGTTGATGACGCATTGCGATAAATAATGGCCATGACTTACCAGCATTGAAAAACATATAACGGACGGTGGCCGTCTTCTTATGCACTTTGATCGGGTGCCCAGTTAAGATGATACGTTTAGCGATGATACGCATCGGATCTGGATTGAGGAGAGTGCCCATGGACACGAGCTGCGGAGCTGAAGACATCACAGAAAGTGGTAGTAATAAAGCGAAGTTGAGTGGGAAAAGGGGTTTACCTTGGGCGTCAGATGTTTCTTTAAGGAATACGCAGGGTTGTTTGCCGAATACGACGGGACCGTACGTGGTAGCGACACTTGTAACGCCATGTCGTAGGAACCGCTCATACTTGTGAACATTGTTTGCGCCTTTACCCCCACCGCGGGTATGTTGACTGTAGATAGGGTTCACCCGTAGGCGACGAGAGCCCAGGCAAAGAATCAGGGGGTCCTACACAGGTATGAGTCGCAAGAACTTAAAGCAAAAGGATAGATTCGAACCTTGGATCTAACAGATCCATCATACTCAGTATTTCGCTGAACAGTCAAATTTAACGCAGAAATCTTGTGCTCATGTTGCAGCAAGGCGAACAGGGGGACTGGACCGTTGCTCGCCGCTTCCCGTGGCACATCTTTCAGGTGAATAGTGACCCGAACACCAGGCTGGCTCTATTCAGAAAGTGCAGCAGGTCAACGAAGGGTCGATGTACTCACCTCTACTATGCCTAGTTCCAGTTCCGCTCGCCGGCGAACGCCGCGTTCGGTGCGTTTGAAGTCTTCAAACTGAAATATACGTGCATAATCTCGAGGTAGATTCTCGAATGGATCCCAAGGGCTGGTGCGGAATGAGCGCATGCCACGATATCGTTGGAACCTGACACGGGCAGGGATGTCCTTTGGTGTGTCCAGTTCGTCAGGGAACGCCAATTCATCTTCCTCTTCACGCTTGCGATTTCGCCAAGACTCCAACCTTGAAAATATTATTTCCGTGATACCAAACTACAGCGGAAAGACGCTCACTGCTTTTCTTCTTCTTCAATGTCCAGATCCTGGAATGCGACAGTCCGCCGGTTGTCCATTTCCATCTCAGGATCATCAACGGGCATATCCTGCATCTCCTCTTCCAGGCCAACATCCTCCATGTCAACTTCGCTGCCAGTCTTCTCGTATTCCTCAGAGTCCTCGCCTGAATCCTCGTCTTCGACGATCCAGGCCGCCTGGTATTCACTCATACCTTTTGGTATCCGCCGCACGGCCTTGGGAGTTGTTCCATTTTCCGCATCAGGTAAGGACGGTTGGGTTATGTGCCCGTCGCCGGCGTTCATTTCCTCTTCCGTCGGCCATGTCTGATCATTCGCAAGATCATCGGGCTCGTTGCTCGACACAAGGGAATCTGCCGTGTCAGGGTCTGGATCTGCCAGGACGATAGGCTCAACCTCCATACTTGCAAGTTGGCCAGGTTTTGTATGCCGCGGTGTGGGAGCGGACAGAATCTAAACGATAACTTCATTATTATCCTCATAATGACAACATACTGATTACTTACCTTGCTGATTTGGAAGTCTCCGAAATTGGGCAGGTGAACCAGCCTATTCGCCGATAGAGACGCACCCCTCACAATACCAGTCACTTTCAATACGCCATCTTCCCATTCTGATGTTTCGCCCAAAACCCATGCTCGGCCTTCCCTCCATCGCACATCATCAGGTTTTCCCTCGGAGAGTCCCCGTAAAGCATTTAAACGATCAGAGCTCGCATACATATCAAAAACTCGTGTTTGGTCCGGTACAAAGTACTGGATGAAGGATAAGAGTGATTTCAAGATCACAGGTCGTGTTTTTACATCCAAAGATGGTTCGGACGCGACCACCGTAACAACAGTTGGAAGTCCTTGTGCTTGAAGTGTTCGCAGTAACGTGTCACCCCAGACATCGACTTCGACGGTTGGTGAAAGCACGAAGACCACGTAGTCCGCGACTTTGCAAGCGTCTAGAGCTCCATAGAAGTTTCTATAGGCAATGTTTATGAACTGGAGGGATGTTTTGAAACGTTCTGCTCTTCATGAAGTTAATCAGTTGATACATTGGCATCTAAAAGCAGTGGAAGAGGACGTACTTTATTTTCCAAAGCCCAGTTTCCGGGCAATCATCTGCCGATAAATCCAGAGATTCCGCAAGTGAAGCTACACATGCTCGTGCGTTTAGATCCCCTGAAAGAGGGATAATCGCTACAATGCGAGGAGCTCCATCGACACCATTGAATATTCTTGTTGCTGAGGATAAGACGTTCCTTTTTTGGGCTTGAACTTGTTTTGCTTTATTACGCCTATTGAGCCTCGACTGTGCTGCAGCAGTAGATACAGCGGTTGCCTTAGGGGATGAGTTAGGGACGCGTCCTATTGCCATATATATTAACACACTTCTGATTCGATCCCAAAGGATGTCTGTAACGTTGAAGTGAGTAGACTAACCTTTGGCAGCATCTTTTAAGGAAGATTTTGTAGCATGTTTAGACTTGAATGGCTTGTTGGACTGCAAAACTGCAATTAATCGTTACCGACTTGATGATGGGATCTTTTTACCTGCTTGAGTGCACCAGATCTATGGTGATGAGCTTGTACCATTTTGTGTATCGCTTTGAAAACATCATCGATGTCGGACAGATTAGTATTATTACATGTTTGTATCGTAGAGATTGACCAATCAAAGCAAAGCAAAGTTAACTTTTACATCCAACCTACTTCAAGTTCTAGGTTTAGTACCTGGACAATGCTATGAATATTGACGGAGATGAGTCCGTGGCCTCTGCTTCAATCAACTCAGCTTCCCACAGTGTCTGTGAAAGTCGATACGACGCAAGCCTTTCCACTGGTGACCACCCAGCAGCTAGATACTTTACGACCCCTTCTGAACTACACACCTTTGCAGTTCTATGTTAACTATACGTCGACAGAAGACGCCGGGAGCAGGAAGTCGAAGAGGGCGTCGAAGTGATATTTGAACGCGCATTCTGTGGCCTGTTGTCAAGGCCAGGGAGATGACCTAGAAATGTGGCTAAGAAAACTATACGAGTAAAGTAACCATCAGGGTAAACTTACGAGCTACTTCACAGCATGTCAATGTGGAGGTTGTGGGGTGATCGAGCTAGAAGATGGCGTGGATGGCAGATGGAAGGCACCATTACGATTGCCTGAGACAGTAGTAAAGGTGGGAGGTTGTTTTAGTGAAAGATATGCCTGAGCATCCTTCTGGGGAGAACCATTGACGGACGTAACTCCAGATGTTCCTCCGGAAGTACTGCAGGACATAAACAAAGTAAGATCAAACTCAAAGCCACCGTGCTTCCTCGTACCTTGCATCTAGGGGAGGAGCAACCGTTGAATCGTTCGTAATCTTAAGGTAACCAGCTTGTACAAGAAAATCCCAGACTCGAGCAGTTTTATTGACATCGATTTTAACCAGATCTCGAGCTTCCCGTCGACGTAGCTTCCCACCTCTCCGGGCATACTCCCGTACAAGTGTCTCCTTAACGACAAGATAAGGTTTAGGAAGAATTCGTAGCTGTGAACATAATGTTTGTTCTGGCTGGGTGAGGAGATGGAGTGAAGGACTATTTGCAAGATTGAGTGGCGCAGCTAACACGTCAAAATCAAAAATTAAGTAGATGATTTGGCTAACATCGCAGAAGAATCGCTCACGAGGTCGACGAATAAGCGGGGCTGGTGCAGAGATTGTACCTGGTAACCTCGGAGTGCTCTCGCGTTCATGGGACTTCCTGCCTTCGGTCTCACCGAAAGCAGGGAAACTGGAGCGACGAGGATCAGGTCCGGAAGAGTGTCGTCCTACAGTTCGGCCTTGAAGTCTTTCAGATGAGTGGTAATCCCGAGGAGGAACCAATTTTGCTTGTGACTATATCGCATGAAAGCTAAGTGATATGGATAATACTGACAGCAAAAAAATGCCGTACTCTCTTAGCCAGATCCATCTCATATTTTTCGATATCAGCTGGAGTTGTTAGGCCTAGTCGTCGATATGTTTGCAGTTCCTGTATTCTCTTCCGAAGACTAACTTCGTCTGGGATATTGTCAGGACATATGAGCTCCATCAAACATGGAAGCCATACAAAGCATATCAGTAGAAAAGATCTCAAAATCTTCAGCCGTCTGTAACCGGGCGAATGGGCGTAGACGCTGAATAAATTCTCGGTCCTCGCGCGGACGCTTCTTCTCCGCGGCTTGCATCTGGAGCAAGTGAGGGTTGGAGTGAATTGAACAATCAAAGTAGCAAACCTTCTTATAATCCACCAAACCTCTGTTGAACATCAGCGCTTTGCTTTCTATCCGCTTGTCTACCCGTTGCGAGTACATTTCCAGTAATGTCATCTTGAATGCGAGGGAGTCCTTCGTCTCGAAGGGTGGAAGTTGTGTCGGTTCCTCCGCGCCATCCTCTTCCTGGCTCCCATTTGCCATTACGACATCTTCAGACTTGGTTTGGCTTTCCTGTTTAACCATATCTCCATTCACATGGTATCCGTTGATCGCCCCATTCACCATCCCTTTCATGGGTCCTTTCCCGCTGGCAAAGGGACTACGGTCCTCTTGTTGTTTACGTTCTTCTTCCCACTTCAGTCGTGCACGAACGTCTAAATCATCTGCATCTTCGACAATCTGATCCCCTCCGTATTCGAGGCATACACCAAACTCAAGATCCTTGACTAGATCTTCTGCATCATTGTCCAGTTCGTGCTCAAATTCCAAACGTCCCGGAAGGAAGGTGGCAATCTCGTGAATGCCGGGGGCAGAGGTGGGAGCAACCTTGGGAGGAGGTGGTGCCATTGCGTTCATCTCAGATATTCGCCGCCGCTTACGCTCCTGAAATTGATCAGGATCAATATCAAACTGGCGATCCATAGGCTAGAAATAACTTCAGTCGTATGTTATGAGAGAACGGGATAGGCATACTGGCAAGGGCCAAGTTGGAGAGTCAACATATACAGCATTATAATGCTTTTCAACTTCCTCCTTTGTTCGCGTACCGACATGTTCGGCGATCTTTTTCCAGTTTCCAAATCCTTGACTCGTGATACCAGTAAGCAGTAACAATTCCCTGTAACAAAGTTATTCCATCGGTTACAAACCGTCACGCAGACTGAAGGCTTACTCGTCTGCTCCCCAATCCTCCGTAAATATAGGATATGAGTTGATTTCCTATATGGTTGAGGTAGGTAAGGTCTCAAAAGTAACAAGATGTGCGCATTAGACGTACGATCACACGATACGCATGTCCTCTCTTATGCTTTCCAAACTCCTTTCCTTCGCAAAAGCACGCTGGACATATGTCCACACCATCGTCAGAGTCGCATGCTGGATCGGCACATTTGATACGAATAGTATGGGTTAGATCACATGCACAGGAATCGCATTGATACTGTACCCCCGGTTCATTCACCGCTAAAGCATCAACCATGTAGTCAATGATCTGGCAATTTATTGTGAATACATACTTTGGATTTCATCAGGTAGGTGTTGTGGTCTGCGCTGGGTGACGGTCATCCTGGCTGGAAGACAAGCCGCCCGTGCTTATGCACCTTCAGTACTACCAAGCAAGGTTAGATGAGATTCTATAGGCCACGAAGTCGTATGGGACGTCCGAACAAGATCTTCACAGTCAAAAGGCTTAGGGGCCAGGCAAAATATCTGAATGAAGAAAATATATAACAATAGAAGGAGATTAGAATGAGATTTCGGGACGATCAGCGGCAGCGGAAGGAATATTTGTTTGGCCGTATGTGCTTCCAGTAGTATCATATTCGGGAACAATTAGACGCAAATACGTCTCCTCAGAAACTTCAAACTTCAATCATGGTATCACTTTGGGCACACGCCACTGCTCCGCATAGCAATACGAGTCCCTGACAAGGCAATAATCGTACAACTATATTGCATACACGAGAGTGGCCGCTCAATGTATCATCGTTGAATCAACTTGCTTGAGGTTCAGGATGCCAGCAGAACCCTCCAACCCTTCGTCATGAATTATATCCAGATCCTAGGCTTATCAGTACTACTGCGTGGTCTTTTTCCGCCACCTAACCATCCATCTCCGTGTTGTTGTGACCGATAAAACCTTGGCCTAGGATCTCTGTCACGCCGATGAGGAAGTATGCATCTCAGAACTCACATTTGTATATTTTCTGTATATCAATTTTCCAATGCGCTTGTACGCGAAGCTTCCCTAAAATGGGGAATATGGTTGCTCCTATGAATCAAGTGCTAGCCTTGGCAAAGTAAGTGATGACTCGGAAAAAACGGGATACCGAGGCGAATGGATTGAATGCCAGTGGTTCTCGCTGCTGCGCATCTAGACCAGTGGGATCGGTGGGGACCCTGATAGACTTCGTCTAATAAAGTCCTTCGCATTGGCTTGTCGGTGCTTTTACTGAGTCGTACTGGCCAAAGGAATCCAACTTCTCAACACTTGCAACCGCTCAACTCCCGCTTGCAACCCGTATCTCCCGAGTCCGCTTGCTACCCCGACTCCCACTCCTCTGGCAACTGGTCACAAATAAATGGTGTTCGGATGCAGGCTTCCAACTTCGAGCTCACAGCCATTACTTTAGAGGACAAGGTAGTACAACAAAAACAGCAGGTGAGGCCTGAGGTGGTTGGATAATAGGTAGTGGGGATAGTGCCCTTGTCCCTAGACACGGACTTGGTACACTTGAGCAATGTCATTCTCGATATATTACTCGTTAGCTGCCCAGTGCAGTTGTGGACAATGTGACCCAGTTGACAGTGGTGACAACTTGAACCAGCGGCGATCTCCTTGCATTCAACTCTTACCAGAACACGGATTTATCTTGGGGATGTTCTTGATTAAGAATCAGTCATTGGCCCAAAGGGCTTGTTCTTAGTTGCCAGTGGATGATGACTTTTGGGATGAAGCCTGTGGGATGAAGCCTGAGGCCTGGGTTGTCGTCTTTGAGCTCTGCACCAACTGTATGCGCGCGAATTTACTCTTCCCCTCAGATCTGCATGGGAACTCGAGGCGTAGACACAATTGTCAACAGCACAAAAGATGTATGGATGCCGACAAATGTACAAAGGTAAGATCATGAATGTACAGTGAAATTGGAGTGCATCAAGGAAAGTGTACATTGTCACAACAACAGACTAAGAATCGAATAATGGAGCGATAACAATGCCTAGACAAGAAAGCGGGTCGGAATGAGTGGCACGTAAATGTACAAGCTATAAATACAGGTAGCTTGAACAGATAACAGAAAAGAAAGCAAAGGGAATGTAGAAAAGCGTCCGATAGACCGATAATGTTACATACATACAATGAATAAAATGCGCGGGGTATTATGATCATGCTATTTGCCTTTGATCGTCTGCATTAGAGACTTGAAGGTGCCAAATCGTTTGCTGCCAGATACAGGGGGTGTGCTGCGCCCGGCCTGTTCAGCAGGGGCGAAACCCATTCTCGTTAGTTTATTCGCGGATTTCACTTCTCGCTTTCCGCGGGAGGAAGGGATTCCAGAAAGGGGGGCGGTGGACACACGATAAAGAGGGCTACCCAACTCCGAATCGGCATCGGGAGCTTCCACAGAACTAATACGACTGAGCTGACCGTTCTCTGGGTCGGGTAATGGAAGAGGAGTGCGGGAGCGGGAAGGGTGGTTGTTGCGGCTGTAAGATGCAACGTTCTGATCATGGTTTGAGCGGAAGACTGTACCTGCATGTGAATGGGCGGGAAAGGAATCGTGTCTCTCGGCCGAATCGGCGCCCCGCTCAATGGATAACCTGCTCGGTGGCAATGGCGCAAAGCCAGAAGTTGAGCGCGAAGAAGGGGGAGAACGTCCTGACTGATCACTCGAGACGGAGTAATTACTCTGTCTAGGAGACACTACGTGAAGTATTTAGTCAAACATCATTTCAAAGGGACCTCGAAGCTACTTACGTCCTTCAGCAGTAGAGGGTCTTCGAGGGTCTTTCAACTTGGTATTCAGACGAGGTCTGCCCGATTTGTATTCCAGGCTATGCTGACGCTCCACTCCGTCCCGTCGTGTCAGGGCATCAATTTTTGGAGTGGTTCTCCCATCACGCAGAAACATATCAGTTCTTGAGGGTGAAATTTCCGATCGTTGCTTATCAATGCCTGCGCTGCCCACCTCGGCATCCTTCTGTTCCCTTAGCCTTCTTTCCAATGCGAGACTTTCCCCATAAGCAGCTAGCCGTGCGCTGAGCGGTGACCGACCCGTGCTTGCCGTGGCGGGTGATGGGTCGCTGTCAAGCGGCATCTCCAGGATATCTTGTTCGGCTTTTCGAACAAGAGCTTCTGCTTGTGCGTGTGACGAGATCGAGCTAATACTGATATCGGCTGGAATGTGATAACGCCGCTCGTGCAAAATCACAGCGACTTCATCTGTAACACGAGTGCTGCCAATTTTGAGATTGCTCATATGCAATCCCTCCTCGTAAAGTCCTTCCATCGCCAGACGTTCTTCGTTCCGCTTCGGACTCGATCGGATGTGTGGCACACCTGAGGTTGCTAAAAGTGGTGTCGTAACAGTCTCACTACCTCCACTCCCGCTCGTTGTGCCACTCGTGCTTAACTGCGGATTGTAACTATCCGCTGTGCTTGTGCTACTGACAGAGTCACCCCTGCTCCGATTATCAATTGGTGACGGAATTCGCAACAGCTCGGGGACAGGTGGAGCAGACTCCGTTTGTCCTGAGAATGTTAGCGGTGGCTTGTTAATGCTAAATGGAAAATCAGCATTTATGAGCGCCGTTGGTCCTTCTACGGTGGGACTCTCCGTAGAGACGATAGGTGACAACGAAGATTCTGACGAAGATGCAAACGAAACACCAATCCGTGACGGATTCGCCTCCAGGGTCACGATATCAAGGATAGGCTCATGATCGCGAGGAAGCGGCCTTCCATATTCGAAGTCCTCATCTTCGTCTTCATAGGCAGCTTCTCTGGTGAGATCGTTGCCAGGAGGTGTCACGAGGTCAATAGCAGCTGGTGCAGAGTCGGGCACAAGATCCTCTTCGCTAACCTTCGACGTAGGACTGCCCGGCATCCTTCTGAATGTGGTCAGCGAGTTTGTGCTGTTACTAGATCGCAATAGTGGATCTCGCCCATCGACATCCATCTCTCCCTCTTTCTCACTTCTCCCTCTACTACCGCCGCCAGAAGTAGAATCAAACCTGAGCGCCCGGAATCCCTGGCCCGTTGAGGATAATCGTCTGTGGGAGAGTAGGATGCTAGGCCTGGGGTCGGACTTCCCGGCGTCGTTATTCTCGCCGGAGATAACCATTACATCGTCATCGAATACAGTGCCACCTCTGTATCCGGGTGAACCTGCGAGACTGCCACCTGAACCCGATCTGTCCCGCGTGTGTCCAAGAGTGCGCAACAGCCCAAGCCTTGTGAGAGGACTCGAGCTCGGGCTAGGACTCGATTTGGAATTTTCTTCCGGACGAATACGTGTCCCACTCGCGGCAGATCTTGAGCGATCCCGGGAATGTGCACGTTGATACCTTTCCTGATGTTGCTGTTGGGCAAGTGCATGATGAACATCAGCAGGGTGTGGTGGAGAGGGTATTGCGCTCGTTGTCTTTCCATTTGAAGACTGTGGCGTTTGTGGTTGAGAAGCTGCACGAGTAGATGCGTCACTTCCACGGTGGAAGCAAAATCCTGTGCGAGTGAATGGGGAAGAAGTTGACGTCGAGGCCCCATGGTCGCTCAGATTAGAGGTCGAAGAAGAAGGTTGCGGTGACGGTGTCGCTGGATTTGGAGAGTTATTCAGAGAGAGACCACTTGTTGAGCCCGGGGTTTGTGGTGACGAAGGATTGGGTATATACTGAGATGTTTCAGTTGACTCGCCTGACTGAGCCCTCTTGAATATGTTCAACAGTGAATACTTGCTTCCTAATCTCCTTCCCACAGTAGGTCTTCCTGAAGATGTATTCAGGTCCAAATCCTCACGTTCAATGCCCGTCCCTGCAGAACGTGGTCTCCGGGGGCTCGTAACCCCGCTCGAATTTGGTATGGAGGTCTTTCGAATGTGAGAAGGCCCGGAAGTCGAGGGATACAGTATCTGAGGAAGTGAAGGTCGACGAGCGCCTCCACCCAAGGGGCTGAGGCGCTCATCGTCTGAATCTGGAACAGGGTAGAAAGTATATTCTGACTTGAATGGAGATGATGGCGGGGTTGACGACGTCGACTGCTGTTTCGGATCCACGGAAGATGATCTGAGTCTGTTTAGAGCGGTATCAATTGAATGCTTCATCTGGATTCTTCTTCGCATTGACAGAGAAGGTTCACTGGCTTCGGTCCCGAATGAGCCTAGTCGCTCATGACTTCCGACGGCAAGACCTCTGGAATCACTAGGTCGTTCTCTGAGGTCCTTGTCCTTATTCAGTACCCACTGCTGCAAAACCTCAGCACATTCAAGCCACCCATTTTGCCGCGCCAGTATTTCGGGAGTGACACCATGCTTATCTGAGCGGTCCGCGTGAGCACCATGAAGTAGGAGGAGGGTGACGACATCTGTATTGCCATTCGCAGCAGCAAAGTGAAGGGGTGTCGATCCGGAAGTCCCTACAATCGGAGCGGATGCATCCCTATTTTTGTCGTTAGAGTATCGTCGGGGCAACCTATGAGCAATTTAATTTTGATTAGTAAGGAACAAGGGGAGACAAAGAAGCTGACCTTGGAGCATTGACGTCGGCACCGTGGTCTATCAACAATTTGACGACCTGGACGTTGCCACCAGCGCATGCAGCATGGAGGGGAAGTACGCCATCGAGGACCGAGTTAATGGGTTGGCCGTGGTCGAGTGCATATTCAACTAGTCCAATATTTCCCGTCGCGGCAGCAGAGTGCAATCCAAGGCTAGGGACTAGGAGATGTAAAAGATGAGTTTTTGGAGGCGACTAAGACAAAGGGGTAGTGGACATACATTCTGTAGTAACGTTGTACTTCGCTTCGGCCTTCTGGTAAGTGGTCCGCAGAGGGACAGGCATGGTTGAAAAACCAGCCGTCAGAAAATAGTGATGGTTATATGCTGTGATGATGCTGTTGAAGTGGAAACAAGAACTTCTGATGTCTGAGCGCTTTGATTCAGTGTGGCTATTGTTCTAGTTTGCACCCCAACAATGACGCAAAGGCTTAATGTGGCGCGATAGCCTTGAAAGCTTTAAACAGGGTTACTTTAATGTGAAGTTTGGTCGCGTTACGTTCGTGGCGACCGCCAACGACGGTGAGGATGGTGGTGGTAGTGGACAAGAATGGTCCGGCGGTCGTCACTTGGAAAGTGCGATCATGATTTCCTTTCTTGGAGGTATTTTAATTTTAATTATTTCCCTTCCGCGGTTTATTATACTATTTAGGTCAGCTCCGCGCCTTCCGCTGTTACCCTACTTCCACCATCATCATCATAGCCTTCAACCATTCCTCCTCTCCATCTCAGTTATGATACAATCATAACATGTGCTTGTCTTGATCATGATGAGTGAGACGACTATGTCTTATTACTCAACCTGCAGATTGTGGTGCCACTCGAACGGAAGCACAGATCTGCTTTTTGAAATCGAACATCTAGATCTCGCCATGTTCGGAGGTATGATGTATAGCTTCTCAAGCCTGGTGTATCCCCATGTCGGCCTAAACCATGTCGGACGACTCCTAGCACCGCTGGCCACTGTCAGCCACGCACTCTCAAATTCGACCCCAGTTTCCTAGTATGGCTGCCTAGCAAAAGCACGTGCCCCAATCCACGATAACAAGAACTCTAAGTCGGAGCGGATTATTTTTTTCAAGTAGATAACGCCTGGTAGATCCCCAGCCGACAACTTTTCCCGTGATGGTCATCATTGCGTCAAGGTGGCGCTTCCTGTCAACGATGCTTCGACATTTGTGTGGAATAAGAGCTGAGCGCCGTGTTGTCATGCAACCGTGGCTTGACTGTGGCCACATACTTCGGAACACCCGTCTCGTCACTCCCACGGGCAGATCAAGGCACTACGGCGGGAGGATGAGAGTCTTCCCGGCGTTTTTGATGGTTAGCTGGACATGAGGTGTGTACTGGGGGTAGCCCAAGCCCATTCGACAACAAGTAGCAGTATCAGCGGTTTTGATTCTCGTTGATGGTAAGATTAAAACTTACATGTTGCTGCTCAACATTAGGGCTTGAACTTTACTGGGCATCTTGGCATTATCGAAATCGAACAAAGAATGCGTGTCGCCACAACACTGACAGTTCCAGTATGTCGCCATTGGGCACTCCGAGCACTGCGTGAACTCGAATTGGGCTATCTGGCGTTCGCCAGTCCACGCGATATTCCCATGAGATGTGACTGTCTTCCCGTTCTACTATGATCCAGAGGGTTTACATCTCGTTCATGGCAGAAAATCCGTTGAAATTCAGTTTAACCTGGACATCCGCTGTCCCATCGTCCACTATGTATATCCCAGTGAAACACGACACCATGGCTTCTAGATGGACCTGACGATGCCCCCTGCCCTAGACTCTCAGTGGTTCCGTAGGGATCGCTCACATGAGCAGTCATGTTATGAGCGGATATATCGGCTCGTATATTTAGTCACGGACGTTAGGGTCGCCGTGCAATGACCTTCATTCTTATCCCAAGGGTCTAACATATTACCAAGGTACGTCTATAATTTATTCGTAAGGAACGCATCAGCCGTCTATTTCCCCTGAAGCGCTTTCGGTGAACTTTGTTCTTACGATGGGACCCTAGCGAAATAAACTTCAGGTCTAACTTCTTTGGAATTGCAGTGACTGCACACATGACCAGGCACCACGCTTGAAACAAATCCATTCGGAGTATACTAGCTTGGTTTAGCTCGTCGATGGATGCGTTTGGACGGATCAGAACCTATCAGCTTGAGAACAGCGCTGAACAGAGTCTATGTATGCTATGTATGACGACCAAAAGGCTGACACCACTGATTATAACTACAGATGCGACTTTATTTTTGACAGGAACGTCGGTGAGTGACCAACTGTTGATGGTCATCACTGTAAATGCACAGCAAAATGACAGCAAGAATAATATGCATTGGGGTACATATCTTGGAAGGGTATTACACGTTCGGATCGCTTGGCGCTTCGGTTACCGAAAGGCTTGTCGACCAATCTTTGATCACAGCAAGTGGAGTAGATCCCTATGCAAAACCTACTCTTGTCTATCCGTAAAATTCACGACATTATGCAGCAAGTCACAAGTCATCCGATAGCAGATCCGCCATATGGATATCTCTGCTTTCCGAAACTCTATGACTGCTGCTGCTTGAAGGATCTAAAGTAAAACCCATCCCGCTGGTAAGGTCCCGCATCCTGCTCAGGGTGTACAGAGGAGGAGATTGAAATGAACTAGAATGTAGATTGCTGGAGTAGTCGTACCCGGCGTCCAACGGTTTTGTATTACTTGGGACAGGCGCAGTCGGTAATGTGACTGCACGGTGATACGTCGAGGCCGATATTGATTGTGATTGTGATTTCCACCAAATTTCTTCCCGCAAGGCTCCTATTATTTTTTGAGACACACGAGCTACTTCGCCCAGTTTTCCTGTCTGCTCACTCCCGACGTGTGTAAAAACAGCCATCGCGCGGTCGACTAGCTCCACAGCTTCCACCTGCCTTTCCTTCCAAGGGTATCGCGTAAATATGATCATCAGGACAACGGTAGCCTCAGCAAGTGAAATGCAGCCCTCGAAAAACCAATGGTTGCCTGGGAAGGCCACTCCGTCGTGGAGTGTCCTATGTTGAAGTGCAGCAGCGTGCGTGTCGCACTGCAGCCGCATCTGCCTCATAGCATTGGTGATACAGCGTTTTGGATTCTCTTGGGCATCACCCCATGGCTGAGTAGACAGGCCGTGTCCGGTGATGGCTGCGAGGTGGAGTTTCGTCCTACACAGCAGGTACCATGTGATGAAGGTGTACCGTTGTTGATCTATCACCATCAATTCTGCTGGGTCGATATCCTTCGTGACATGCTCGTCTCGATCCAGCTGGTACTCCGGCGGTAAATTGTCCTCCCACCGTTGGAATCTGTCGTCCAGGTCAAGGAGGACGAAACGACTGCTGGGATCTTGAATGGCGAAGCACTGCAAATCATTAAGCATATTAATCAGGGGGCAACGTAGAAGATTACAATCATACCTTGTCCAACGCCTCCCCAGCAATATCGGATAATTGAATGAAGAGGGCTAGGCCACGATTGTAACAATTCTTAGATCCGTCTGGTTCTATGTACGGCGGAATCGCAACGCTAACCATATTATTTCTGATTATGGGTGGCCTGCCTAACAGGTAAGACAACATCCTAACAATCGCTATCAGTCGTTATCCCGCAGTCACCATAACAAGAAATACACACTTGTCCCAAATAGCAAGGCCCCACCAC
Source organism: Tricholoma saponaceum (assembly GCA_003313625.1). Lineage (NCBI taxonomy): Eukaryota > Fungi > Basidiomycota > Agaricomycetes > Agaricales > Tricholomataceae > Tricholoma > Tricholoma saponaceum. The sequence continues at coordinate 30,570 of QLOJ01000252.1, forward strand.
GCTATCCGCCTTAAATCTATTTCGTCCTTCGACATCACCTGCCAACGGTTCCACTCTGGATCACGATGCATACCAACAGCTTCTGCGTTCCTTACGCCAGCCCCGACAAGTTTCCATGCCTCGCTTGCTCGACCCCTCTGGGCAAGATAACAGCACAAGAGCATTACCGCAAGACATCCTAATACAGTGCCGTCCGCCGCAGAAGCCATCATTGACACGGTCGGCTTGTTCAAATAATCGTCTTCGGCTATGCGTCGTGCTGCCATCGCGTACATGAAATATTTGTCGGTAGACTCCGTGCTTCTAGTGCCATCTGGTTGGAGAGAATCGTCACCCGAGTTGTTCCCGGCAATCGCAAGCATGGAAAAGAAGAGCGAAAGCCAGTTGGCATTTATTTGGATGTTGTGGTGATTAGGGTATTCGAGGGTGGTCCACATCTGTGTACATGCCGAGTAGAACCACTTCTCGGGTATTCCAAAACGCCAGTTGTTCCGGGCAAAGAAACTATGGAGGTAAGCCATGGCTATTCGCCTAGGCGGCAAGGATTGAATAAGTCTTTCTCTTTCGGCGGGAGCAATGGACGAGAGGCCAAGGCTTGTATCTCGGTAGGTGGAAGTGGCATTAGTGGATGTTGCGTATAAGTATCGAGCCGCTTGACCTGAACTGTACTACACGGAAGAAAACAATTACTACATAGAAGCAATCGGTATTTATTCGAACTTACAGAGTGCAGGGCACAAATGAAACTCCCTCTACCAACGTACTCCCCGTGATGTCCAAAAGACAATTGGGCGAGCGCAGTTGTCGTAGCGAAAACTTCACTTCCTAGAAGGGTGGGACCCTTTCGGTTCTTTTCGTCATTCTCCTGTGGAGCGGATGGAAGCCCTAAATTTTGCGAAATAGGGCTAGGTGAGATAGACGGTGGAATCACGTCAGTCGAGCCGGTAAACGTGCTAGATCCTGAGGGTGAACTGAGCCTGGAGGTATCTGGTATGGGTTTAGCTTTCGCAGGCCTTTGCTGGTTTGTTTGCTTGTCCAGGGCTTTCTCCAACGTAGTGATTCGTGCGAGTAGTTCTTGGACGGTTGGATCCTGGCCCTGGGACGGCGCAACGGGCGGGCGCTGGGGTGCTGGACGTGCGATTGGTACATTCTCCCATCGACATAAGTGTGATATTCCGCGGGAGACGCATAGTGAACACGGATGCTTTCGATCACATTTCTAGGATGAAGGCAGATGAAGGGTTAAGTATTAAGACTCAAGAGTCAAGAGAGCAATTTGCAACCGTCACATACCTGTCGTCGTTTTGTGCACTCAACACAACTAAGTCGAAGTCGTCGTCTGGTTTTCTTTTCCCTCTGACCCTCACTCCCCGATGCCTGAGTAATAGTGTTCAGTTCCATTTTAAAACAGTGACAACCCTGGGACAAAGACAAAGCAAGAACTCTTGACAGATGGTGGTCTATCTCACATTGTTCACTATTGTGAGCCCAGTATATATCCACCGACACCGATCTCGCTATGTCAGCTTTCGATGTCGGAATTGTTGGGAGGCACTGGTGACAAAGATTCAATGAAGATCACAACAATGTATTGAACTGTCGCGCTAATATTTATCTCCATCATGATTTCAAACATTCAATAACCGCTTACAACTCTGCCACACAGCGAAACTAACAGCTGTCATTGGCACTACCTTAAGATATCCAATGCCCAACCCCACATAGAATCCTCTCCATCCTCTAGAATGCCAGACAGCACCCACCGTCTCCCCCCAACGAAGCCACCGATCAGGTTGTGTGATTCCTCCTACTTGCATTCGTCGCCTAACAACCTCGAAAGGGTAAGATGCTGTTTGTGCGATAACTCCGGAGACTGCGCCAATAACAAGGTCGGCGATCGGGGTAGGTGGGTTATGTCCGACCTTCGAAGGAGGGAGTACACGAGATCGAATGTATCCCCAGCTTAAAAAGGAAACGCCTGCGTATGGAATCATGCCTGCGACTGTAACAGTAAAACCGCGGTAGAATTTTAAAACGGGAAAGCGGTCGATCATCGTTCTTGTATGCTGGGTATTAGAAGATTGCGTTTGTAAAGTAGACTCGTTGTATAGTTGTTTGCATGCTTGGATGAAAGAAGGCGGTACTGATTTGAGTTGCTGGTTCGGTGATCTTGTGTGAAAGGCCATTCGAACCCTGATGACATCTAGAGGGTATGTGCAAAACACCGACGAAATGCCTTTCAAAACTAAGTCAGCAAATCGGTACACGCAAACAAGAATATGTGGTAGGAACCTGACAAAGCACCAGCTAGAAACCGTCGTGGATTTGTTTCTTGTTCTCTCGTGGGCATTAATAGCTGAAAGATCGATAAATTATAAAAACACCAGACTGTTGGCGCACTCACACTGTGGACTTGATCGTACGCCATAAATTTGATAGCAGCGTAGGGAAATATGCGAAGCAGGGTAGCAGAGTGACCTTGAAAGAGTCCTCTTACCCCTCCATCTCTATATAACTGTGTCCCTGCACGGAATGCTCCGCTCCATGATCCTTGTGAGAGGTTAGATTTTAGGGGCTGGAGCGTATCGGGTAAAATCACCTGTATACTGCTGGAAGTCGGGATTCGAGGCTTGGAAGAGAATCTTGACTCTATCAAGAGGAGCGACAACTGTCTTTGCCTGACAACAACATCTCAGCTATCATCTTCTCAAGACAGTGAATGCTAGCGCACCACACATCCTGCGATTCCTCCAGCGAGGCCAGAGCGAACGATGTAATTTAAACTGTGCTTGTCTCGACGTGAAGTCGAGACATTAGGACTCATTCGAGAAGAATAGGCTCATGCACAGATGATCGAGGAGGACGACGAGCGTTAAGTAATAAATATAAGAATATGTCGCATAGTAAGTTCCGGCAAGGAAAGTTGAATATGACCCGTTCGGCTCGGAGCAAGTTCGGAGTTGAGTCAGGTGATAAATTCGCGGTCACGTGTCTAGAATCCAGATAAAAATCAGACTCCAGAGTTTTCTCACAACGCAAAAATGTCTGCGAAAGCGAAAGCTGAAGCAAAGGTAGCTGTTCTAAAGGGACAAGAAGGTATACCCTCATTAATAGTCAAACAATGGAAGCTTATTGTGATTCAGCTGAGGACAAGATCCTTGAATACCTAAAACGAGTGCTGCTATATGGCCATTCACCTGTCTAGGGACGCACTCATTGTGTTTCAGATGAATCGCCCATATGGAGCAGTCGATGTTGCCGCGAATCTCAAAGGTGCTGTTCCAAAGGCTGCGACCCAGAAGATCTTGGTAGCCCTGGCTGAGAAGGGAGAACTCGTGCAAAAGATATATGGTTCGTGTTCCTCTCGTATTTCAGCCACATGTATGCGTGTATCCATCCTTCACTTCAGGAAAAACTACATTTTTTGTGGCAAACCAAGCTAATATCCAACCAATGCCGTCGGAGAAGGTCGCAGAACTGGAGGCGGAGTACAAGTCAATTGATGACGAAAACAAGGTGCTGGCGGCAGAACTCAGAACATGTAGTGCTGGTGAGTCATGTCTTGTAAAAATCACCGCAACTGATTCTCACCTTCTGTTGACAGAATTGGCCAAACTGAAAAGCAATTTAACTGATGCCGAACTGGACACGAAAATTGCAGAAGTTACAGCCGCCGTAAGGATCGCACAAGTGCATATGCATGTCGTAATAGCCCATTATGTTCTGCCTTGACCCTAGATCGCCTCAACCTCGGCTCACTTAGAGTCTCTGAAGTCTGGAGCACCACTAATCTCTGCCGAAGACCTCGCGCTTGTGGACGCGGAATGGACCAAGTGGCGTGCCGAATGGATAAAAAGAAGGAATGTGTTTACCGCGTATGTTCGCATCTATAACATCTTGCCTTGGACAGCGTCCCTCCCACTCCACCAGCCTGCAGAATCAATTCTTCGCCGCCTGTACTGAATCTTGGCTTTACATCAGGTTCTGGCAACTTGCGACGGACTACTTATCACCTCAGGATGCGGCAAGCCTTGCGGAAGACCTTGGAATAGAACTTGACACTGCTGAACATATCGCCCTCGAAAGTACGCCTCTTTGCCTGGCTCACAAACCTAACTCTCTTGGCAAAAGAAAACGATCCTAGTCTTGCTTGTCGTTCATTGACCTTCATCGGTAACTATGCTTAGATTTAACGACCTCGAATGTGCTATTGTATCGGAATACGACATTGCGTTAAACTTGATTCAGCCGCATACTGCGAGTTTTGCTGTAAACTCTCCCCCGGGACGTGGCTTCTCTTTCACACTATAGGTCTCGTTGCGTGTTATTTGTTCCGATGTTCTATTCTACCGCACTCTTCAACATTCAGGTTCGCATACCTCTTACACCCACCAGCAGCATGTAATGCCATGTGCAAATCGAAACACCTTGGCATATCATAATTGTGACATTTCCATGTTCAGGTGCTGGAATTGTGCCGAAGGTAATAGGCAATGGCAGCATAGTAGTAGTCCACCTCTGGAATCATCTCTTGGTTAGCCCCCCGTTGAGATTCAGAGGCGTTAGGGCTAATCACCACTGGCAATACCAATAGAACGTGCAAAATGCTTTTGTAAACGGCTCAGATCAGATCGGGTATTCCATCAACTTGATCATTGCAATACTGGTTGGTGATGGCTGTGCCATTTGTGTGAGTCAATACACGTCGTAATCTCCGAGTCAGTGTGGCAAGTGTCCAACATCAAATTGCCTCTAAACTAGCGATTATCTGCTACAGAACAATGAGCAAACTCACCTACATCACAGGCGATCTATTTGCTGCACCAGAAAACGCAATCCTCGTGCATGCATGTAACACAGTTGGATCATGGGGTGGCGGGATCGCAACGGCCTTCAAGGAGAAATACCCATCGCAGTTCGAGCCATATAAAGCTCACTGCAAAGAGCACGGACAGGCACTTGTCGGAACGTGTCTGCTGATCCCAGGCGATAAACATAACATCGCTTGCTTGTTTACTTCTCGTGCATACGGCAAGCGCAAGGACAAGCCAGACGAAATTCTTGCTGCAACGAAGACAGCCGTTCAGGACTTGATCAAGCAAAATCCCGGCAATAAGCCGTTGCATGCTTGGTGAATTCATTCAAATTCTTACTGAAGGTACGTGTACTGATCGATTTCTCTTAGCCGGTTTAATTCAGGCAAGTTCGGCGTTCCATGGGAAGATACAGAGGCCATCCTCAAAGAATTAGGAGTGGAAATGGTCGTATATACCCCGAAGTGACCGAATTGGTTCGTCTACAGTAATCAGCGAACCCCGGGTATTGTAGAGAAAGTTCAGCAGGACAATCCATGTCGATTTATCACTTATACCAACTTCGGTGCAGGCACACATCACATTGTTCCTCCGTATCTGACCCATATTATGAGTTGCAATTGCTGAAATCAGTGATGTCAAAGACGAGCCGAGCTTTGACCATAGACAAGGCTGTAGCATCTGCAGTGAGACTACACGGATCGCATTCGGCTCGGGTAGATTCCTTGGGATGATTCGCGTTCTTATAACCGAACATGACCCTGGCAGCGGAGACAAACTCATGGTTTATCAGGAATTACTGGTTAATATTAGATTCCAAGATCCCAAAAAATATACAGAGCAAATATTAATCCTGGGAGAATACGTGCAGCACGTCAGCACAACATAATGAGAGTACGACTGATTGAGACTCGCCATAAATACTATCTTCCACCCTTAATCATGCCCGCCCCTGTGATATCGTCCTTGCTTGGATCGTGCTCTAGATCCATCGGATCATTCGAGCCTGCGATGGGGGTATCGCCACACCCACAATCGTACTCGCCATCGAGGCCTGCACAGTCAAATACAGGCTTCTTCAAACGCTTGTTCACTTCATTGTGAAGTGAACATAGCCTGAAAAGAATAATATGAGCAAGATAGCTGTATTGACACGAGGAATCCATACCAGAGTGCTGCTGCGGTTCGGGATGATGTCTGAAGCAAGGAGAATTGGCAATGATTGCTGGACATTAAAATAACACTTGCCTGCGGCGGGTATTTCTTTAGAAGGGTCTGGAACTCTGCAGCACATTCTCCGCATGGATATAATCGCGAGGTAAGGTGGAAATATGAGTTTAGTGCGTTTCGTTCATCGGATGTCGGTTTCTAGATGATTCTGATAAATAACGATAACTTTTCCTCATTAGCAAAATGCTGAACCTCAGGAAACCGTAATGTCATTGTATGCCTATATCGAGATAATTGTTAAAGTCAGTAAAGGTGAGGAAAAAGGAGAACCAGAATCATACATCAATTTCCATGCCGCACGACCCAGCGCAGCTCTAAAACCCTTTAGGTTGAGTTTGTATAACCGAGGTATTGAAGAACAAATGCACACTTGGCGGTCTCGTTACCCAATTTCGGCATAATCACCTTGCCGTGTATATGATTAGTCGCAGGTAGTTGCGGGTCGCCAATGGGCCGAGGAAGCGACTTCTCCACCCCACCTTCACCAAACATCTGGCCCGTCCACGGTTCAAAGTATGTACGTGACGGAGGGTGCATTAAGGCTAGGGTCGTCAAAATCAACTATTCAAGATTAGGATCCGCAAGACTCAAGTTACGTCGGGAATCTTTATACGCACTAGAGCTATTGTCACTGCGAGGAATGACTTTGCAAACCTAGAGATCATAGCTCACCCGAGGACTGGTATATGATGGTTGTGAGGGTATTTCAACAAAGTTCTGATCGCGAACCGCCGCGGCGTCGGACTGCTTTAGTGTCAATCATGATATCACGTGCCAGCCATTCAAGACTAGTTGGTGCTCCACCATGCAAGTATCAGCAGAACATAAGTAGCAGTTGAACAAGTGCGTATTCCATAAACTGATTAAAATAATTTGTAGAAGTGCCAATGTTTCCGATGGGATCCTTTCGTGAAAGTTTGTACCGAAAGTAGATGCCACTTATACAACCCCATCTCAAACAATGGAACCTTGGGCGCATAATCAGACCCCACGGTAATTCATGTCAACTCAGAGCACATCATGAAAGCCAACTCCGAGTCGTGGTAGTCACAAGTTGCCGGCGTCTGTCCCACAAGATAGCTTCTCAACAGCAAGTCACTTCTTGTAACTTCAAGTCCAATCGTACATGCTTAACTTGAAGGACCTCAAAGCGTCCAAGAAGCTGCAGAAGTCTTCGGCAACCCTCGCTTGACATCTCTATCCACGGCGTACCGAGGATCCCGTCGGGAGTCCCCATTCGAGACCTCGTGTTTAGGGCTTATACTCTCGTGACGATGGGGCCTAACAACATATCTTCCCGCAGTTCAGTTGCTGTCCGCATGTCAAAGATCTAGAGTCCTACCGCCTGAGAAAAAAAGGTACACGAGGACGTCGAACGCCAAGCTGGACAACAATATTAATGTCACCGACACTGGCACCTGGACACGCGTACCTTTTTGTACCTCAAGATTTTGACGCTGTCACGACAAGATGCAGAAGACCTTCAACTTCAACGTCTAAACGTCCATCATTAGGATTCTGTCTTACAAGCAGCGTAATTTCCATTTGCTTCGATTTATTGGGCATCTACTACCAACCGTAGATATACAACCTACGTCCTGCTTGCAATCCCCTGTAGGAACCGAAAACCATATACCAGAAGTAAAAAAACAATCGAACGCACTACTCTAATAAGGAGAAAAAGAGGGTGATAAATGGATGCTAGATTGGATAACCCAAATTTCTGCCGTCACGCAGCGCAGGACCAGGTCATCTATGGCAGGGTGGGGTTTAGGGTATGAAAAACGAATGTATGTATGACCAAAGTTACTATACCTACTGAAAGGAGTGGATTGTATACTATATTGTATATTTATGACACATGTGTTCGACATCACGAAACCAGCAAAAAAAATGGAACGAATTCACGGACGACGGGGAGTGTAATACAAAAGAAATTTCAGGAAGCTAGGTGCCCCTTTGTTATATGACGATGCCGCCTGCTGGTACGGTTAGCAAAGGCGTTCCATCCCAGTCGGCCGCTAGGAGTTGTCATTGGCACAGAGGTTCATAACTCAAAAAAAGCAAAGACGTACTGCGTGTGTGAACCCAATTGCCCCACCAATTGACAGAGATGTTACCGTTTTTAGGGAACTGAAATAACCAGCGAATCACTCAATGCAGCCAGTATCAATGGACAAAAAACCAACTAACCTGGAGCGTAAAGAAGATGAATATCAAAGACATCACCGTTCCTACGCACACACATCAGTTCAACCATACCACAAAAACCATCGTACCACGAGACTCACCACTATCCAGCGCCGCACTAGCTACATAATTAAATTTACTCCACCACGCAAAGTTCCTCTTCCTAATAAGATACTGGAAGATGAACCCCACCGCGAACCATGACGAGTAATTGATACCCGTCGCGGGCGGCATCGACGACACACCAGTGAGGACGACTGGCGTACTGACGAATTTGACCCACGAGTTCGGGTAACGCCGCTGCCAGAACCAGAACGGGAACGGGAGGAACACCCCCACAATCATCGCGTACAGGTGTGGGTGATAAATCGACCCTGTCCCGAACTGCCGACTTGGGCCAATGAGACCCCTATATGAGGGAGTAATCAGCATGAAGGGAGAAGAGAAAGACTATAAGAAAAGAACGCACCAGACTGCAGAAGCCGTGAAGAAGACTTGATTATGCGGACACGTCAGCTGGCTCCTCTGGTCAATGCTGCAGATATCGTGGACGTTGCTAAACAGCCACGTCTTCATTCCTACTTGCAGGAACGCAGCGAGGGTGGTAGCCACCAGTTGTGCTACAGCGCGGAAATGGTATATCAGCAGACTAGTGAGCAAACAGCAAAGACAAACGCACCCAAGAAAGTAGCACGCGGGGGAACCTTGACGTAGTGCCCCAATTTCAAATCTTGCACGAACGAGGTGGCCTCCGAAAGCGTTTGTACAGCATACGCTTTGAAGATCTGTGCCACCCGATACGATAAGGGAACGATCACATCTCTACTGCGAAAGGACTTTACCATGTTCGCCAATGGATTGCCCGGGAGCAATGTTCCAGGAATGATTTGCGCAAGAACGTTCAACGTGATCTATCCATAGGGTGTCAATCAATCATCATCATCCACACCAAGAAGGGCAAAGAAGGGACGTACGCCTTGACCAGTCATGGCATAAATAAATCCAGATGGCAGGATATAGATAACCGGCAGCAGAAGTGCTAGAAGCAGCGCCCACACTGGGATCTTAGTATCCCAAACCTATACATCCCCAAAAGAGAAGAAAAGAAATCAACACCTGCTCTAAATACACGTGAACGAGAACCCACCTCAACAGCAACCACCGCCAAACTAAAGAACGCGCAAAACGCGCTCAAATACCACCAATCTGGTACTTCAGGGTAATTCCGCATAAGCTTCGCATGGATATCATCGCTTTCCACCTTTAGCCTCTTGATTCCGTTCAGGAGGGTACGCCCGTGGTAGAGTATCGTATGTACGATGACACACGTGCTGAGTGCGAACGCAATCAGGTAAGTCATGGCGTATGTCGCAGGGAGGAAGAGTGGGGAGTAGGCATCGTACGCCGCTAGGTCGAAACGATCGTCGACGGTCAGCACGCGTGAGATGTTGTAGACCTGACCGAACTTGTCGTATGGTACGTTGCCAGAGATAGGGAAGTATGCGAGTTTCCAGGACTAGACATTGCATATATATCGTTAGTATGAGCATAGGAGGGCATTGGGGGTGGAGACGTACGTTGGAGTAGTAGAGAGCAGGCGTTAATATCCAGAAGAACAAAATGAAACCAAGGAAGATGTGGAGTTCTGCCCACCATGGAACTGAGGGGGGATTTAATCTGAGGGAAACCACCCAAGGTATAAAGAAAATCGTACCCATCAATGGACTACCGATCCAAGTAATCTGCGACCAGTCAAAGGTTATGACACTGAAGCCTAGTCCAGTCCGGATACCGAATATCTGATTGACTGGGACATTCGTCGGAGCAGCCCAGCAAATGAACGAGAACACCGACAGCGCCTCGAACAAAAATCCTACACACATACCGGATTAAAAACCATAGTCTCCCCAGAAAATAATAAAAAGCATCTTACCAGGCAAGAAAAAGAATAAAAAGGATCCCACCATCACAATCATGAAAAACCTGTACCTGGTCATCCCCTTCCCGCTCCTTCTCCCAAGACCCATCCCAATACCATCATCCTCATCCTCCGCATGTAAAGTATTCAACAACGTACAAGCCACAAGATTCTGAGGCCAGACCATGCTCGCAGGCCACACAAGGAAGCGACGGCACAACCCCGCGAGGCCAAAGCCCGTGAGCTGCGTCGCGAGCACCAACACGACTTCGAACCAGTACCCCAACTTCATTTTATAAAAGACTTCTGACACGACAACGGCGTTGAGTGCATAAGGGTTGCCGACGGCTACGTTCGCCATGATAAATACTAGGACGTGTTCTTTGATGTTCCACGGTCCTGGATTAAAAGAAAACTCGATGGAGCGGGAGTAGGTCAGCGGGCGGATGAGGTTGGTGATGAAGACAGGGAAGGCACTCGTTGACGAAGTGCGGATGATGAACGCGGGGAGAGTGGGTATCGGAATGCGGTAGGTGGTTATGGGGAGAACAAAAGCAAGGAATTTACCAAAGGGGTAGGCTATGAGGAGTAGAGCTAGGGGGACCACCGTTGGGGCTGGAGAACGGAAATTGAAAAATACATTGAGGGCGCTGGAGGGGGGGGGGGGTGACTGAGATCTGGGAATTGAGGAGTTGGACGGAAAACTTACCTGCTAATCATGCAGAGCAATAGCCCCACGAACCACATTCGGATGGTCAAGGCAGGCATTTCTGGGTCATCGATGTTGGACACGGACGCGCGTACTTCGGGGAACGGGCTGTCCTCTTCCTCTATTGCGTCAAAGTCGAATTCCATTCTGTTAATGGAGGGAGTAAGGGAGGGGGAGGGACAACAAGTCAGTGAGGGTTGTGGAGACGACATGAGTGAAAGAGGGGGGCCAGCAAGGGAACAAGAGCAGGAGAGTCAGATGTATAACAGACAGAGATGCGCCATGCCTGTCGACGTCTTTGGACGTCTGGTGGATCCACTTGGGCACGCGTAGAACAAGTGATTCGTTACACGTAAAACTGCCCGTCGCGAGGAGATTCAAAGAAGACGAGAAGTCGGAAAAAATTGGCAGTTGGACAGACATATCCGGCGAGCGAGCCGAGAAGTGGGAAATAAGGCAAATTAAAACAAAGGACTCACTTTATAGAGCCATCTGTTTCGTCGTCGTCCACCATGCTAGGAGTCATGCTAAGGGATTCTGTAATGGAAGAATCTACCCTTTTCTGAGTTGACCTTCTCCTTACACCAGTTTCCATATCGATATCCTTTTCACCCATGCGACCGCCAGGTAGAGATACCCGTACTTCACGAGAATCTGTGGTTGTAGCAGCATGAGACGCGGTTGTGGTGGTGTTTAGTCTACGTAGTCGAAAGTGGTCGTCCTGGGTATTGTTGTGGGTATTCGAATCTGTTGCAGTCGAAGGGGGAGACTGAGGTGGAGGGAGAATGTATTGTGCTGAAGGTCCAACGACAGAATCTGCGGGATATCGAGCATAGGGATTAAATGTAGGTGAGGGGAAAGATATTTGTGGTGGTTGTAGGGGTGGTGGTGGTGATGATAGATGAGGTTGTATATCATGATTTAGCTGCTCCTGTGGCAGTTTCTGCTGGTCTGCAGTTGATGGAGGTAGGAAAGCAAAGACATCCTCATCCTCGCTTTCTTCTTCTTCCTCCTCTTCAAAAGGATAGTCTTGGCCATAGGAATATTGTGGATCCCTGTGATCGTAAAAAGCACTCTGACCAGCGGAAGTGTTCGGACGGCGGTTTGAAGTATATGGCCTAGCAGAACCGGGAGTAGAAGGAGGGCGCCGGGCCATTGTGGAATATTAGCTGTAATACGTTGAGGACGACGTTATGGATAGGATGGACGTCGTGTATGGTGTCGCTAAGAAGGGGGAGAAGTGAGTGGTAAGGGGAGGGATAGCTGGGAAAGTTTTATGATTAGTTTGGTAATGGTTTGTGAATTTCATACACGCCCAGGCACATCAAATGGTGCCTGATCACAAAGTTTCCTCTGTCTCACTCGAAAAACTGCCAGCAACTGCATCCTTGGTATTCATGATATTCATCTCATCTCCGTTCCTACTCGAACATACTCGCATTCATCTAAATAATATCATACCAGCTCCAACATCTTGCACGAACGTGCATCCCGACCTTCGCAACAACTCTCAAGTCCGCAACCACATATGATTCCGTACCCCGCCCTATCGGCCCGGCTACCATCACATGTCTTCATCCGAACCTCTATTGTATCTAAAACCATACTTTGGTTTCAACAGAAGGATAATCTATTTCCTTTACTCTGGCGGGTTGGCCTACATCAGTCTTGGTCGATCGCCGATCATCATTCCGTCCGAGTCGTGCCTCATCAACAACACCACAGGGGGTGGGCCTTGAAACTACAACTCACAGGGATACAGTAGTTGGGATACATACGACCGCAGAGACATGCCCCGCTCCTCACGACCCACACGAGTTGACTAAAACATGCGCCCCAGCTTGGCCTACTCACGTCATTCATTCATCTCCGGTCGGCGCCCGAAATAAATCCTTCATAAACAACCCGTTCAACCCGTCCTGCGTAATCGCAATTGATAACAGATACCATGGTTTCTACATTCTGAGAAAATCACTCACGACCTGCAGGGTTGTCTCACGGCCTGAAAAAAAAAAAGCTCGGTGGTCTCACCGCTCGATCGGGTTGATCTGCGCACGAGGAGACCATCCCTCGAGAACACATACTTACAATTCAGGTTTTTCAATTGATGAAAATTACCCAGGGTTGTCTGGTGCAAGCTCCTGCTGGTTCTACCGTTATCTATTGGCGATTTTTCCGATCTGCTGATGGTGGGCTCTCCTAGCGCCCCTCATCACCCCGTCTCGCGCGATAAGGAACCACATAATGGACTACCCACTCAGGGCGAACAACCCAAATTCTAGTGGTCTCTCAGTACATGAATCATCCTGCACCCACGCTTTTCAATGATGTCAACATGTTGGACCACGCGACTTCTGATGGCTTTCCTGCGTGGATCACTAAAATCGTGATATCAATTTGACTCTCGAGTTGCTGTTCCATATACATGATGGCACTTGTAAATGAGTGTTCGCAGTGAAACTGAGTCTCAGATATATCTCATAACTCGAGATATGTGCGTACGTACTTGATGGAAACTTCTCGCCGTTACTCAAAGAAATTTTGATCTTGTCGCCGAATGCATTCAGGTACGTCCTGTTACCAAATACTTCCCAGTCGCCCAAGCTGCCGTATTTCAGTGCGCATGCGTTAGACCCTGGCTCCGATTCCTTCTGTTGCCCAGGTTTCTCACTCGGACGTATTTAATTTTCCCTGTAGGACGTCGTGCCTACAACGATACCAACGCCTCTCTTAATTTCTGTGCCTGCCCAGTCTCCGACGATGTCAACAGTGTCATGATCAACAAGCGACTTGACCCTAACACCCCACTATAATCTATTCCGCACTCTTCTCACGCTACCACTGGACACCGCGAACGTCAATCTGTGCGATATGTCAACCAGACCAGAGATTCAATTGAATACTCTCAAACAAGCTTGCTACACCAGGCCAGGCCAGGACCCACTAGCACCACAATTTATATGCACACACAGTAACAGTCCATCCGTCCAGCGTAATTTTAGTCATGCCAAGTAAGTCACCGCCCTTTGTCCCTCGCACCGAGTCCGACGCATACTAGCCGGTGGCCGGTGACATGAGGAATGAACCGTCCTTCGATAATATTTCGAGGGTGGCAACAACGGAAAATACCGCGGTCATGTCAACGAAAATTAACAACGGTACTCAACCCGGAGGATCGGGCGATGGTCGGCTTTTGTGTACTGGATTTCTCAGCACGCCTCGAGATGCTTTCTGACTGGAAAGTGATATGTGCTCAGAACCTTTTGCTTTTGGCGTTTCTCAGGCCCTTGACTTTTTTTTTTTTCGATTTCTAACCTGGCCTATCGTTCAGGATCTTGAACTTGAAGTTCACGTTGCTAGCACACGAACTGAGCTTGAGCGGGTACCTTCTTTCATTTCCTGTGTAACTCCGCTCTTTTCTGCACAATGCTATACTCCATAGTGACGCAAATAATATTTTTACTCCAAACTTATATACCCCTTGGTAGGTACCGGAATATACTGAGGAACGTAGAGCCGAAAGGTAGGAATGATGAGCACTGGCGGGAGCTATCGTGACGAATTAGTAGGTACTATTCCTTATATTTTTTTGAACATCCACTTCGGCATTGGGAATGCTCTCTGTAGCTGCGTCGGTAACCTCGCTGGCGCTGCAAAGATCAGAGACGCGCCGCATCGGATAACTTGAACTTTCCAGGACTGATCATGTGACTCAGCTTTCGGGCGTTGGCATGACTCTGGCCTTCACTGCTGTTCAAGTTCAACCACCAAGTTTTTGACTTCACATTCGTGAGGATGGCGGTTCCTACTTTCAATGGAATGCGGGGCCGAATACGGGCAGTTCAGCCAGGAGGAGGATCGTCATTTCATTCCATTTTGGGTTGGCATCTTCGGTTCCGTTGCGAGAGGTTCTGTCTGGAGGACCTAGACCATGATACTGTCCAATGTCTACATGACTAGAGAAGGTTTTGATAATTCCAACCTTAGGGAAGGTAAGTGACCAATAAATTTTTGTCAGTTACTTTTGTTATTCTTTTCTGCCGTGCTAGAGTTGTTTAAACTGTGGACCGCGAGATAAGTTTATTTATGTCCCGGAATGCCCTCGTTGTAGCATGCTATGCTCAACGGGCATATGCGGCGTGAAGGTGTGAAGTATGCGGAAGATGGAACTGCATGGGCAGATACCTCTGGATATTTTCCAGAGACTTGTCAGATGTGTTGTCACTTTCAAGAACTACGAGGTCAGTTTACCAATGCAGTCCAAAAGCCAAGATGTCAACGCATTGTTAATTTACTTTTCTTCAAGACCAGTTGGTACCCCATTCGAAT
Source organism: Tricholoma saponaceum (assembly GCA_003313625.1). Taxonomy (NCBI): domain Eukaryota; kingdom Fungi; phylum Basidiomycota; class Agaricomycetes; order Agaricales; family Tricholomataceae; genus Tricholoma; species Tricholoma saponaceum. The sequence goes on from QLOJ01000252.1 coordinate 45,760, forward strand.
TCTTCTTTCCTCTCTTTGTGTACAGAGAGCCGAAGAACTTTCCGCTCCACGTTTTTCGGTGCGGCTTTTGGAAAGAGGTGTGGCATTATCTGCACGATTATTCCCTGCTTTAGCCAATGTCTTGCTTCCAATTCGGCACTTCTGTCAGGCTGGAGAGCATTGAATCTGTTGTGGACGAGTTTGAATAAGAGGTAGATCCAGCTGTGGTTCTTAATAATGTCATTCGGCTGATACGTACGTTCTTCATGAATCTTGGGATGCGAATGCTACCGACAGCATCACCTGCTAAGAAGTACGTGAACAGGGAACAAGCCCAGCTAAAATCTATCGCACATATTTACCAGGCATCTGAAGCACGTCATAAAATACACCAGGCGACGATTTTTCATCTAGATAAATAGTGTTTACTAATCCAATAAGGAACTCGGAATTCTGCTAGGAAAGGCTTGGGACTGGGTGTCGTCATGGACCTCAGGTTTGTTGCGAACATAACCCACTTCGTCCTGTGAACAATGGAACTAATAAGTTAGCCCGTTGTCCTTCCTTCCTTTTGAGTCGGCAATGTCTTCAAATTATTAGTGAAATAGGTGTGTCTTTTTATTTTTATTTGATGGGATTGTGAGCAGACTCCAGTTGTCTTCCTAACGTCAACGAGCTCATTCAAATTAAATAAACCATCTTCTTCCGATTCTCCCGGATTACTTGCAGGGAGAGACCACAAAATGATCCGCCATCGTGGTTTGAGGTTCGATTGCATGCAGACTACAGCGGCAACTTGGGCCCCGGTCATTCGGGATAGTAGAAACGTGGTTTCATTGGTAGAAATAAACAGTGGGCATCTTCTCTTCCAGTGGTAGACCATGACTTCACTTTTTCTGGACTAGATCGTGCGCTCACCAGACTAAAAGAAGATTTCTGATGACGAAAAGGTTTCCAATCCGTTGACATTTGCGGGTCCCACTTGATCTCTAGGTTGAAGGTCACATTGTCAGGAACATTTTTCGTGGGGCACTCGTAGATCAGAAGGTTATTATCCGACCATTCCATTCTGATCGTGTCTGTTTCCAACCGCCACAGGCTGCCACCCGAAGGAATACTCGGTTACAGCTTCGTCTCTTATCGTCATCTACATCATGTTCTATGGTGACGACGATTCAAATGTTATGAACGAGGGCAAGCTCTTTTCAGCAGAACGATTTTGGGTTGATCACCAACCATGGCTCAAATCCTGTGGATACACTCTTCGAGACCGCTACCAACCTGACTGGGTGGCTTCATGGTTGAAACCAAGGTCAGAAAATCATTGGCGGTACTGCGAGGACGCGCTTGTTCCTGATGTTTGCAATATACTTTCATATTCACTACTCTCGAACTGAATGTAGTATTTTCTTGCAGTTTACCCATCTCCTAGACGCAACAAGAGAAGACGGGTCGCTTGTGATGTTAAAACACATCAGCATCTCGCGACATCCTCACGAGGTTGAGATTGGACAAATGTTCTCCTCGGAACCCCTTGCTTCTAATCCCAAGAATCGTTGCATCCCTTTCTACGATGTGCTTCGGGTACCCGACAACGAGGATAGGGTGATCATTGTCATGCCGCTATTATATCGAATAGAAAATCCACCCTTTCAAACTATCGGGGAAGTAGTTGAATTCTTTCGCCAAATGTTTGAGGTAGCAACAGGACCTTTCCGGTTAAGCTTCTAACTCACATACGTCCCTTCTTTTCCATAGGGCTTGCAATTTATGCATCACAATCACATTGCACATCAGTAAGTCAACTCGGACAACGCACTCCTTCGTGTCTCACTTTCTCGGTGGTAGTGATTGCAAATATAACAATATGATGGTGGACTCTTTGCCGTTGTATGAGTCTCCTCCTCACCCGTACAAGCTTAGCCAGCGACGCGATTTCCCTGGCAAAGCGAAAGTTTGTTCCACTCGGACTCAGATGCCTGTCAAGTATTATTTGGTCGACTTTGGCCTCTCTCGTCGTTATAATCCCGAGGATGGCCCACCACTGGCGCTTCCTCCATGGGGAGGAGATGATTCTGTGCCAGAATTTCTTGCGGAAGACACTCCTTGCGATCCCTTTCCAGTTGATGTTTACTGTATGGGCAATATCATCCGACGGTATTACTTTAGGGTGTGTTTTTCTTTCCATAGTTATTACGTGTTCTACAGTGTTTCTTTAGGGAGATTCCCTTTTTCCAGCCAGGAAAGGCTTGGGGTTCATGAAGTCCCTTGTTGCGGATATGGTCAATGATGATCCTAAACAGCGGCCCACGATGGACGAAGTCGTCACTCGTTTCGACGACATCACAAAGCGCTTGAGTAGCTTCAAACTGCACTCTCGGCTAGGCAAAAAAAAGGAAGGAGTGCTGGGTAGTATAATTCGTTCGGTCATTCATTGGACGAAGCAGATCAGACCGATTATCAGGCGACTTCCACCAATACCGACTCCCAGAAGATGAGTTTGCCGGCGACTGTTAATTTCGATTATACCCATTGTTACGTGATTACTATCACTCTCCTGCATGCTTTTGTCTTGCCTTGATATCCTATATCCATGTCCAAGGAAGACGCACCGAGCTCTGACGAATGGTCTCGTAGTTTGAGCTGGCAGACTCATTTCAGCGATATCGTGTTAAAAGGTCCGAGCGCTTAGAATTGTGCACCTCGACTCGGTAGGACGACTGGGTAAGTTCCTCGTCTCATCATTCGTCAATTGTTTTACTATAACACAAATTCGAGTTATTCTACTGCTAAATACGTTGTCGTTGTGGCATGAAGTTGAGCTGGAAACAAATTACATGAAGCCAACAAGTGCTTATCCTTGCTTAATCGTCCATCGTGGTGACAATCAATGTGCCAACTATGGGAAGGTGTTGTATGTGGGAAAATTAGGACTATGAACATACTGCAACATCGTCATATAGGCGTCCCTGTGAATCTCTGAATGGGTTGGATTCTAGGCTCGCTGAAGACGCTAATTGATGACGAGGTGGATAACAAAACGTGGTTGTTGATAAATTGATAAGTTCGTATTCTTTAGAGTGAAGAGGACCTGCAACCAAGTCAGTAAGCAGGTACCTTCATCAAACCGCATTTGCACGATCGTACTCACCTGAACAGCCAGCTACAGGTATAGGATGAGGAGTACCTATAGCGTGATGAAACAATGGAACTCTACAGATGTCGGGAAAGGACACCTACAAGGCATAGGCTTTCCATCAGGGGCCAAACCGTTCTTCTTTAAAAGTTTCGCTAATATCCCCTTGTCGGATGCATCCTTCAGCGGGTTAATAAGTGATTACAAACAGGTAGGAAGATGACTTACTCGGATATCATGATGCAAATGTTCAACCCTCAAACTGGTTTGCCTCGCTGCGTACTTATTTGAACTATACGATTTCACTGCCTGCTTGAAACCTTTTTGCGATTCGATGTGATTCGCCAGTTTGAGGAGTGCCTTATCGAGTCTGAAAAGACATGAAGACATGCTCTACCACTAGGAGTAGGAGAGGCTCACTGTTGATATCTAAAGACCAATGCAACCAGGAAGTCGTCCTGAATGACTACCTGGAATGAATCAAGAATGCCTAAAGCAGCGCTCAACTCCTTCCGTGCCTCTTTGACGATACTCGATGGATGCTTGATGGTGTCTTTAAACAAGTGACCCAGTCCGATGCCTGAAAATACAAAGGAACCGATGGTGGCGGTGGCAGCAGCAACGTTGAGGACTGGCATTTGAAGGGAATGCTAGTGAACAGGAAGAGTTGGGAGGGTAGGCTTAGGTGGAGGACAGTTGACGAGCCTAGTATTTATTCAGCCCCTCCCGGCATTTGAGGTTGTACGAAAACAAGGTGATCCGACATGGGGTCAGTTTACAAGTCCGTAACGAAGATACACAGAGAGTCAAGAACTTTCGTTTACTAGTAGCAACCAAGCACTGGCAGTGATCGTAGAATCGAAATACAACAACGTTTACATAATTCATTTACACTTGTGGGTCCAAATTGATCTCCAGGAGTTGAAGCTTCCACTGCATTTTCCATGGGGCATGATTCCAGTTCAGGACGTTATTGTCCAACCATTACATTCTAGCCGCGTCTGCTTCAGCTGCCGAAGGAATACCCGGCTACAGCATAGTCTCTTGTCGTCATCTGCATCATGTTCAATGTTGACAACTCCAACGTTATGGACGAGGGCACACACTATCCAGGGGAGCGTTTTTGGGTTGACCACCAGCCATGGCTCAAGTCATGTGGATACACGCTTCGAGACCGCTATCAACCTGATTGGGCGGCTTCTTGGTTGAAACCAGGTTCAAAGAAGGATTGGCTGCGCTGCGAAGATGCGCTCATTCCTGATGTTTGCAACATACTTTCAAATCTAATGCTCGTGAACTGAACGGAAAACCCTCTTGCAGTTTACCCATCTCCTGGATGCATCCCGAGAGGACGGGTCGCTCGTAATGTTAAAACACATCAGCATCTCGCGACATCCTCACGAGGTTGAGATTGGACAACTGTTCTCCTCGGAACCCCTTGCTTCTAATCCCAAGAATCGTTGCATCCCTTTCTACGATGTGCTTCGAGTACCCGACAACGAGGACAGGGTGATCATTGTCATGCCACTATTATATCGAATAGAAAATCCACCCTTTCAAACTATCGGGGAAGTAGTTGAATTCTTTCGCCAAATGTTTGAGGTAGCAACGAGACCTTTCCAGTTACGCTTCTAACTGATATTCGTCCCTCCCTTTCCATAGGGATTACAATTTATGCATCAAAATCACATTGCACATCGGTAGGTCAACTCGGACAACACACTCATTCGAATCTCTCATTTTCTCGGTGTTAGTGATTGCAAATATAACAATATGATGGTGGACCCTTTGTCGTTGTATGAGTTTCCTCCTCACCCGTACGAGCTTATCCAGCGACGCGATTTCTCTGGCAAAGCGAAAGTTCGTTCCACTCGGACTCAGACACCTCTCAAATATTACTTGGTCGACTTTGGCCTCTCTCGTCGTTATAATCCCGAGGATGGCCCACCATTGGAGCTTCCTCCATGGGGAGGAGATGATTCTGTGCCAGAATTTCTTGCGGAAGACACTCCTTGCGATCCCTTTCCAGTTGATGTTTACTGTATGGGAAATATCATCCGACGGTATTACTTTAAGGTATGTTTTTTCCCCCATAGTTATCACGCGTTCTACAGCGTTTCTCTAGGGAGATTCCCTTTTTCCAGCCAGGAAAGGCTTGGGGTTCATGAAGTCCCTTGTTGCGGATATGGTCAATGATGATCCTAAACAGCGGCCCACGATGGACGAGGTCGTTACTCGTTTTGACGATATCACAAAGCGCTTGAGTAGCTGGAAACTGCGCTCTCGGCTGGGCAAAAAAAAGGAAGGAGTGCTGGGTAGTATAATTCGTTCGGTCATTCATTGGATGAAGCAGATCAGACCGATTATCAGGCGACTTCCACCAATACCGACTCCCAGGAGATGATTTTGCTCCTAGCACTGGCTGCACAGCAGGATACTTCTGAGAAGGTATTGTGGAAGTATTGTGGAAGTACTCTTAATACTGTCATCATACTCACCAAGGGATATTTTGCCAGTATGCATACTAACCTAGAATACTTCTTCAGTACCTTCAGTACTGTCAAAATATGGTACAATACTGTCAAAATACTTCCATTGAAGTATGTTGACAGTATTAATAATACTTTCAGGATACTTTCACAATAATTCTCAGGCAGTATTGTGTCTTGCATCCAGTGTAGTCAGATTTTGGTTATACCTATTGATACATGACTGTTATATTAGTTTTTATAACTAGGATGATACACACAGCCCTAACGGGATAAGACACATGTATTGCAAACCAGCAACTAGTAAGTTTGTGGGTATTAGGAGTGTTGAAACCAATTGAGAACAACACACATTACATTGAAACAGTGATAATCCATTGTAGGTCCAACTTAATCTTCCGAGTTGAACCTTGCAGGTTAGGTCCTATTGTATATTCCAGAACAGGACTCTATTGTTCAACGACTATGTCTTGATGGTGGCTAGGTGGTATCTCGCGTCACCTGTTCGAGGCAGAGATCGGACAACTATTATCGTCGGAAACACTGGCTTCGAGTCCAAAAATCATTGTATTCCTTTCTACGATGTGCTTCGGGTGCCTGGCGACCAGGATGGTGTGGTTCCTGTCATGCCGCTACTCTACCGGGTAGAAAATCCGCCCTTCGAAAGTTGAAACTATTGGCGCAGCTATAGAATTCTTCCACCAGATATTTGAGCCTGAGGTGACTGCTGGACCTTCGGTGTGACGCTTCAAAGAATTTATCTTGTTACTACAAGGATTGCAACTTATGCATCAACAACACATCGCTCATTGGTATCAAACCTCCACTGGCAATTAAATTACCTCTGGCTTTCTCCGTGTTTAGCGACTGCAAATATAATAATATCATGGCGGACGTCTTACCACTCTACGAGTCGCCCCCTCACCCATTTAGAATCTGGAAGACGCGTGATTATTCTGCCGAAGCACAAAGTTGCTCCACCCGCACCGCACGCCAGTCAAATATTATTTTGTCGACTTCGGTCTCCCGCGGCGCTATAGATGGCCTACCCTTGGAATTTCCTCGATGGGGAGGGGATCAGTTTGTGCCCGAAGTTCTCGCAGCTGATACTACTCCTTGCGATCCCTTCCTGTTCAAGATGTCTTCTGCTTGGGCAATGTCATCCGACAATCTTTCACAGAGGTGATTTCCCCCCAAAATTATCGTATCTTTCGGATTTCCCATCCTGCCGTAGGGGGATTCCTTGTTTCCTGCTCGGAATCGTGAATTCCCTCGTTTCGGATATGGTCAACCTAAACTTAAACGGCCGACTCGGATGGGTGGGGTCGTCACTCGTTTCGAAGGAGCGCTGAGCAGTCACGGTGTCACATAGCCTAGCCCGTTCTGTCATACACGAAGCAGATTATGGGATTGATCACTCCATTTATCACACGTCTTCCACCAATACGGAATCCTCAGTTGTATTCCAGATGAATTCAAAACGATAGGCCCCTCATAAAAAATTACACACATTGGGGGTCTTGAATTTTAGTGATCTCGTACCCTTTTTTAGCTATGCGAGAGGTTTAGCGGCAGCACAATATGGTGCGATTTTTGTTGAAATGTCCTCCGGGGATCAAAAACTTGACCTCCGCAATGTGTGTGATTTTTCGGGAGGGGCCTATCGTTTTGAATTCATCTGTCACCTACTTCGATTCAATTAGATTGGTTTCTATGTAACAAGGTATAGGCACTTTCACATGTACAAGATATGATTGTCAGCAATACAACTCGCTAAGAATCATTTTGCTAAGTTGTACCAAACTCATTCAAATTATTTAATGAATATATCATCTTCTTTTGACAATTACAATTGCTGTACGGAAAGGGACTATAAGATAATTTGCTGTCCTGACTTGGAGTCTACGAGTACTTTCCTTCTCGTGTATCATCCAACAACCGATGTATTCACAACAGTTCATTTTGTATGGCAAGTGTTGTTTGCAAAGGGGGGTAGACAACCGTTAGGACAGGGACAGAGTCATAACAGCAGCGTCATCCCTGAATGATCTCTGAATGGATTAGATGCTACGCTCGATAAGGACCCCACTCGAGGGCAAGGAGGATAGGAAAACGTGGTTGTTGATAAATTGATAAGTTCGTATTCCTTAGAATTAAGTGGGCCTGCAGCCAGTTAATAAGCTGGCAGTCACGATATAAATTGCATTTTCGTAGTTGGGACTCACCTGAACAGCCGGCCACAGGTATGGGATGAGGAGTAGCTATAAAGTGATAAATGAACTAAGACCTCCAAATGTCGGGAAGAGGGGCACACACCACCTATCAGGTTTCCTTCTGGAGTCAGATTCCTGCTTCGCAAAAGTCCTGCCAACAGTCCACTGTCGGATGCCACCTGTTGGCGAATTAATGAGTGATTATGGAAATGTTAGGTGCCATGACTTGCTTTGATATCGGTATGCAGCTGTTCACTCCTCAAGCGGGTCTTCCGGGCCCGCCGTCCATCACCTGACTTCACTGACTGCAGGAAGGTCTTAGGTTTCGTGAGTTCATCCTCCAGTTCCAAGAGCGTCTTATTCAGTCTAGAGCGAATGGAAATATGAGGCTAGGTTAAAATTTGGAAGAGAAATTACTCACCTAGTATATCTACCGACCAGGTCAGTTATAGTATCGTCGTTTATGACGTTATGGAATGCAAGAAGAATGGCCAGAGCAGAGCTTAACTCCTTGCGAGCGCCCTTGACAATGGCGGATCGGTCCTTAATGCTATTGTTCAACAAGTGACCTAATCCAATGCTTTGAATGACGAAGGATCCGACACTGGAAACGCCAGCTATGTCAAGCATTTGACTATGACTTCAAGATTTGAATGTCGAGGATTTGAGATGGGGAATGGTGGCCGAAACGTAGTATTTAAGCCGTGGACTTACCCCAAGTGGCACAATAGGCAGCAAATAGATTTAGCATCTCTTGAGTACGAGAGCAGCCTGAGCGTAACACGACGATCAATTGTCAACGACGTCAGGGGCGCGTTGCTACACGAAATACAACAAGTACATAATAACTTTACATAATCCTTTGCAATTGTGGGTCCTAGTTATTTAACGACTCCAAATCGGGGCTCCGTTGTCCAATTACATCCAGGCTGCCGTATAGGGCTGCCCACTTTGGTTCAGAAACATAAGCCGATTCTATCTTTGCCCTTTGCTCTCATTTGCCATCATGCTCGATGCGACAGGTAACGAGCCCGACCTTATGGACGAGGGCAAACTCTATCCGGGGGAGCATGTTTGGTCTGACCTACAGCCATGGCTCAAGTCCTGCGGATACACTCTTAGAGACCGTTACCAACCGAATTGGGAGGCTTCTTGGCTGAAACCGGGTGCGAAACGGCGATGGCTGGACTGCGAGGACTCGCTCGTTCCTGATGTGTGTATATACATTATTCGCTGCTCTTGAACTGAACGTAATGTCTTACTGAAGTTTTCCCATCTCCTGGATGCATCGCGGGAGGATGGGTCACTCGTAATGTTAAAACGCATTAGCATCTCCCGACATCCTCACGAGGTTGAGATTGGAAAACTTTTTTCCTCAGAACCCCTAGCTTCTAATTTCAAAAACTGTTGCGCTCCCTTCTACGATGTGCTTCGAACACCTGATGATGAGGACAGAGCAATTCTTGTCATGCCGCTGCTATACCGAATAGAAAACCCGCCGTTTCAAACTGTTGGCGAAGTGGTTGAGTTTCTTCGCCAGATTTTTGAGGTAACACTAGCACACGCTGTTGTGCTTGTAATTTACCTCTTTCCCGCAGGGATTGCAACTTATGCATCAAAATCACATCGCACATCGGTATGTCATTTCTAGACACTCCAATAACCTGCACTCTTATCCTTTGTTATCTAGTGACTGCAAATATAATAATATCATGGCAGACTCATTGCCGTTGTATGACTTTCCACCCCATCCGTTTGAGCTTGACATGAGACGCGATTTCTCTGGGGAAACGAAAGTCTGTTCAACTCGTACTCGCACGCCCATCAAGTATTATTTGGTCGATTTTGGCCTTTCTCGCCGTTATAATCCTGAGGATGGCCCACCCTTAGAGCTTCCTACATGGGGCGGGGATCAGTCTGTGCCAGAATTCAAAGCTATAGATACCCCCTGCGATCCATTTCCAGTTGATGTCTATTGTTTGGGTAATTCCATCCGTCAATACTTTCTCGAGGTCAGAACGCTTCTCCATGCGCTTGTAGTAACCTGTGTTCACACCGCTTTAGGGCTTCTCAAGTTTCCCCCCTAGAAAGGGCTTGGACTTCATAAAAGACCTTGTTGCAGACATGGTCAACAATGATCCCAAACAACGGCCCACAATGGACGAGGTAGTCATTCGTTTCGGCGACATTACGAAGCCCCTGAGCAGTTGGAAATTGCGCTCTCGAATAGGAAGTAAAAAAGAAGGAGCACTTGGCGGACTTGCCCGTTCTATTGTTCATTGGACAAAACAGATCGAGCCGATCGTCAGAAGACTTCCCCCAATACCAACTCCGAGTCCCCGAAAATAATTTGCCTGCAGTTATTTATGTATACCCATCTTCATCGAACCATTGTTAGATTAGGTTACTACAGCACGCTAGTCCTTTTGCGAGTTGATGATATGGATTGCCAATGAGTGCCTTTTCCATCAAGTCAACCGTGAATGGTACTTACATTTGGTTCCTGACCGTGCAGCAATCATCATCAATTGTAACTTTCAAACAGGCTCTGTTCCCTTCTCGACACGTATCTATATATCACCTGGGTCAACCTCCGAGTTTCTGGACAACTTACAGCCTTTTGTGATCCGAAACACCCCTTGCTATGAATCTTATATGAACAGCGCACGGGATTAATCCAGGAAGCCTTGTTGCCTCCTCCGACCCAGTTCCTGCGGGGTTGTGTCACATCATCACAGTAGTACGGCTCAGAGTCGTTGAAGAGCAGATCTTGTGCCAAGAGTCAACTTTCGCATTCGCGTGTCAAGTGGCGATCTCAGCCCCCACTTTCAACGAAATACAGGACGAATACTATCAGTGTTCAAACAGACGAATCGTCATCTCGTGCTTTGTGCTCATCATGACACGGCATTTGACTTTGTAGATGTTCTGCGCGGGAGGACCTGGACTCGGACTCAGACCTTGGGTAACTCTGACTTCAGGGAAGGTGAGATATTAACTTCGTTGCTTGCTTCTCCCAGACATGTGACCGCCAGTGCTATATAGATTATTGTGCACAGGAAATCCCAACTTGTGGAGGAGGAAATGCAATCATGCCTGCTAAACTTTTGTTGCGATACAGTTGTGGGCGATGTCTGATGAAATTCCTCACCAGGGTTATTGTCCATCGTTGATGTTTGCCTGGTTCCGTCGCCACGTCGCTATTGAAGGAAAGACAAACAAGTATTACTTCTCATCCTCTGCCTTGTCTGCATGCTTTGCCTCAACATCAACTATTCGTACGTTATGGACGAAGGCAAACACTATCCAAAGGAGCAGTTTTGGGTAGACATCCAGCCTTGGCTCAAGTCTTGCGGGTATACTCTTCGAGACCGGTACCAACCCGGTTGGGCAGCTTCTTGGCTGAAACCGAGCGCGGACAAGGAATGGCCGGACTGCGAAGATTCCCTCGTTCCTGACGTTCGTGGACGTTTTCCATATACGCTGGTGTACTGAGTGGAACGCTTTCCTACAGTTTACTCATCTTCTGGATGCGACGAGAGAAGATGGGTCACTCGTAATGTTAAAACGCATTAAGATCTCGCGACATCCACATGAGGTTGAGATCGGACAACTGTTCTCAACGGAACCGCTGGCTTCTAATCCCAAGAATCACTGTGTGCCCTTCTACGACGTACTTCGGATACCGGCCGACGACGATGTGGCAATTCTCGTCATGCCGCTCCTGTACCGGACTGAAAACCCACCTTTTCAAACCGTCGGTGAAGTGGTCGAATTCTTTCGCCAGATATTCGAGGTAACGATCTGACTTTCGTTGTAGCAACTTATTATTCACTCATTTTACGTAGGGATTGCAACTCATGCATCAGAACCACATTGCTCATCGGTATTGTCATTCCATATATTTCAAGCATTTGCTCCTCTTACTTCTGATCGCTAGTGATTGCAAATTTAACAACATCTTGGGGGATCTCTTACCACTATATGACTCTCCGCCTCATCCGTATTCCCTTCGCAAGAAACGGGATTTCTCTGGTAACGTAAAGGTTTCCTCCACCCGTACTCGTACTCCCGTCAAGTATTACCTGGTTGATTTTGGCCTCTCTCGCCACTATAATCCTGAAGATGGTCCACCGCTGGAGCTGCCTCGATGGGGAGGAGACAAATCAGTACCAGAGTTCCTTGCAGTCGATACTCCCTGCGATCCTTTTCCAGTTGATGTCTACTGTTTGGGCAATGTCATCCGACAGTCTTTCCTCCAGGTGAGTATATCTTTCATAAATATAGTGTTTTATCGATGCTGTTTTAGGGAGATTCGATGTTCCCTGGTAAGAAAGGTTTGGAATTCATGAAACCCCTTGTTGCGGATATGGTCAACGATGATCCTAAACAACGGCCGACAATGGATGAGGTCGTTACTCGTTTCGGGGACATTGCCAAGCGCTTGAGCAGTTGGAAATTGCGTTCTCGGGTAAGAAGCAGGAAGGAGGGCGTACTAGGCAGACTTTTCCGTTCAATGGCGCATTGGACGAAGCAGATCAATCAGATTATCAGACAAGTTCCACCAATACGAACATAGCTCAGCTCACATTGGATTTCTATCATACCCTTTTTATTCCCATTTCCTAGACCACTACTAGACTAAGACGATGTAATAAGTGTTGGAATCACAAGCTGACTATGCCCGAGGTTCAGCCCGAAGATCCTCATGGTATCAGCATCACGTTC
>QLOJ01000253.1:0-12825 GCA_003313625.1 Tricholoma saponaceum
ACTTCCATGTGTATGTAAATTTTATCGGTCCTTGCGTAACTCATTCTAACCGGACGTAGGACGACATATGCCATCACTCTAGGTATCCAGGTATTCATAGTTTATTATTCTCAGCAGTCGCACAGGACTGAAATACATGTATAGCGGAAGAAGTCCTCAACCTCTTCTACGGCTCGAAAACCACCTCCAAAGCTAGATATCGCCCATTTTAGTGGAGATCTATTCACATCAAGAACTCTCCCTGCAGCGATTCCCCGATCAGCCGGTGTCAAAAGTGGTAAAGTCGTCCGAAACTATGCAGTCTGGAGTCACGGTCTGGCTTTTTGACTCCTTAGGCATCTCATACGTCGTGCATGCACTCAAAGAAGAGATGTTCCGGGACGTGAATAGGAAGCCCTCGGGCTGAGAGGTACGCGTTCGAACCAATGTTGGTTTCAAGAGGCTGAATAAAGTTGAAGTGCTTAAGAAACTGTCATTAAGCATCAAAACGTTTGAGAAAGTTTTCACAGAAAATATTCCCACTGGACCGCCCATTCTGCTTTTGGGTTGCATCATTGAAAATGAGACCATCAGTGAGAGCCTCCTACACATCTCCCTGACCTGCACAATCCTTCTGCAGCTCTCCAAACCATTTTTTATCCCTTTCTATGGCTCAAATAGAATCGGCCGTTCTGCAAAGTTCGAACCTGAACCTTGCAGCTCTGCACGTTCTGTTCGCAGTTCCGCCTCTCCTCCCCCTGGCGTTCGGTTCAGGCTCAAAGTTCGGGCAAATACCTTGAAGAACTGAACCGAACCGGACTTCGGCATCCCTAGCTCAGGGCATATCTGAAGTTCGGTCACCGCGTTGTCCACGATGATATCTGCGCAGCTCGGTTTTTCAAGGTACATTGTAAATTGGTTACACTCAAATTGTTTTTCTTTCTCTCAATTCTTACAGACTATATATTCAGATGGAACGCTTTCTCACATTGTTCCAACATGGCGTCCATCAGATCTTTCCACTCTGAACGCCCCAGACGCTATCCGTTCAATTACTTTTTGCCTATTCCTTATCCCACTATCTCGGTAGTAGTAGGAGAGCTGCAGCCCACACCCCTACACGTCCTCATACACTCCTTTGCGGTGGCGCGAAGCTCCTTGTCCCTGGTACACCGATTGTATGAACACTACTGTTTCGTCTTTTCGTGCTTCTACTAATTGGCCAAACAGTATATCGGTTCGTAAGATACAAATGTATAAAGATATCGTAAAACTCGGCTACTGAGTCATGTTGAAGTTTGTATACGGTGAGTATGAACCTTCCAAACTGCATGCGCATCAAGTAACAGTGCACGAATCATTTCTGTCGACAGAGTATGAAGATATCCAAACAGGGCTTCTCGGCTGTCAAGCAGCAAGCGGTTAAATACACAGATTTGGTGAGGTCTCCCAAGTGTATCGCTGGTAAGAACGTTCTTTACGTGCTCAACCCCAAGAATATCATGGATACATCCCAATTCGGCAAACGGGGAAGTGGGATTATTGTATACAGTGGGAACGTCCATGATGGTTTGCAGCCGCTCATTGGGTTGGCATTGGGGGTTATCAATGAAGTCGATGACCATAGAGGGGTAGAGGAACTGCCCGCAGGATTTGTCGAGAATAGTGCGGATATCGAGTTCGGTGGGCCACTGAACATTTGGTAGACTTCCTTCCGAAATCCGGGACAACTCGCTGCGCAGATAATATTCAATATCAGTCTCCGTATGGAAGTGGGAATCCTGGAGAGATATTTGCTTCGAGATAGGTTTCATTTCCCTGCTGTTGAACAGATTTTTCAAGTGTGGCTCTGGTCGGCTGGTGATGATGAACCGGAGAGGGAGCTCATGCTCATTGATCGCTGTGCCAATTGCACGTATGATATCACGCTGGGTAGTCTGCTCAGTACACTCGTCTACCCCATCTATGATAACGAGGTAGGGCCAGGAATAGGGCTCGAGGCCCTGCACTGCCTGCATCAGTGGCTTGACAATGAGCGACTCGATCTGGTCCTCCAGCGAGCTCTCAAAGATTGAAGGGTTCGCCTTTATCACAGGGCCAAGAACAGCATCGACGCCTGGGATCGACTTAGCGAGTTGATGAGCGATGGTTGAAAATAGATGGCTGTCTGTGTTCCTGTTGGATGCGGCACTAGAGAAGAAGAAGCTGCCGGCGAGCTTGCGATTGTTTTTGGTGCAGCGCTCGGCGACTGTCTGTGAAACAGTGGTTTTTCCTGAACCTAGGGGACCGTGCAGCCATAGGAGACGGCGCCCATCTTGTGAATCCACATTGGAGATCCATCCCATGATGGCGTCCATAACATCGACTCGGGTGTTGGGATAGCATTTGGGAACCGGACTGCGCGCTTTGGAGTTGTGCAGAGCTGTAAGGGCGGCATGTTTATGAAGGATATTAATGCCTACAAATGAGTAACGTAAATCTGTATGATGTATCAACACACTAGGCAAGAGTTAAGCATACATACCGGATTCGCCTGCTTCCTGTGCTTGTTGGTGTAGGTGGTAGTCCCCACCGACAGCTAGAAACTCCCCGCCGGTAATAGATAGATTGCTTGATTGTTGGAACATATTTGCGCTGGACATAGCGATAATTTGAACGGATTGAGTCAGTTTAAGTGGGAGTAGCTTGAAAGGGGGTGGCAGTAACAGAATTTACAGGACATTCTGATTCAAATCTGATCACACGCGAGCGTCTGAGTATGGCTTGAATTAATTCATTTTTTCGACCGTGCGAGTCGGTACTAGAACCTTAGTTTATTAATCATCCGAGATCCCTGTCACCGCCAGTCAAGTATAGACGCCTGAACCTTACCAACCAGCTTACGTGCTTTTTCTTGATCACATCTGAAACATATCCTGTTTGTAAGTTTTACGCGCGAGTCCATTGATTAACCCAGGTGTGATCACATATTTATTATAGGGAGCTTTCCCACTAATAATGTGTTTGTGATTTTCGCTTTTTTTATTCCAATGCGTCGTGCTAGTATTTTGGTGAGTCCAACCGTACATATATCGGTAGCTTTCGATTCCTAGGCATAGACGATGAGTTTTCAGTTCTATCCCTTCCATTTTTTTCAATACTCAGGCACGATGATCATCGAGCCATGGGTATACAGAGATGTTCTTATTCTTTCGAAAACTTGGTTGAAGGTCTGCTCCGACTTGATTTACTGACCCTCATATACGTACTTGTTATGAATCCAAAATGTCCCCATCGAGTAATCGCTCGCCTGCCCACATCACCACCCTAAATGTCCGTCCAACCCTTCATCCCCACATAACCTGCGCCCTGTGCCAAAATAGCGTGTCTATCCATTCTCGTGCGCTCCGGCTCAGAAACACCAACCACCTCTTCGGACGATCTACATAACAGCCTCTCGTCGTGAGTGCTTGGCTTAATTCCAGCCACGTAGGCCATTTCGGAGATTTCTCACAGTTGAATAGGATATCGTCCACTCGGCCCAGAAATGGCGTGTTGCCTCTAACAGTGATGGAATGTTGGAGTCGACGGTAGCTTCGATCGTGGTGAAAGGTAAAATGGAGAAGAAGAGCGGGGTGGTAGTTGTGACTGTGAAAAGGTGCTCCAGTCTGTGTAAGACGAGTCACAAATTAAAACTGATAGAACCGTGTAGTAGGTAAAAACATAACGTAATGCATATGTTGGAACACCGAATCTACTATACGCGCACGAATTTTGAGCTTGTCGAGTCTGTGGAGTCGCTGTGATGGCCAAGTACGGTGCGTCAAGGTAAAGAGTTCGAGACACCGAAGAAGGAACATACCATCGCAAATTACTATTAACGGCTGTTCCCTAGTGTTTATTTGCACCGTCTGATGGTTCGACGTTCAACATTTAGGAGTGCATAAGCCTGTCATTCCCATGAACTACATTTTGACTGATTGATAGAGGAGGAGAATGGAGGGGGTTCACGTACATGAACGAGAGTGTCACATAGTAGTAAGTACTTGATCAATTGCCCCTTGGAATAGCTATCATTGAGTGCAGACTGGAGCGTTGTCGCTCCCAAAGCCAAGCGATGGGCCTGCAGCGTGAGGGATTTCTGGTAGAAATACCGTGAGTCTCGTTCTTGGAAGGCTCATGAATTATCATACATCGAAGATACCAAACGGGCAATTTTCATGTAAGCTATAAGAAGGAAAATCACATTCAAGACTGCGAGGAGAATGGCATATATTAGTTGAAGATTACGATAGAACAGATGATATACAAACCAGATGAATCGCAAATCATAATTACATTTAACTTTTGAGTCAACGACATCGAAGATACGACGTCGGTATCCAGCTTTCGCGGTGTATCCAAAACTCTCCGCAAAATTAGCCCATCAGAACCGTATAGTTGAGTCACGAGGGAGGCGAGAACTTTCTGTTCTTCTGCTCATCACGCTAATGTCCACACACGGAAGCGCTGCCTATCATGTATGAACATCGAACTTCGAGAGTAGGCATTCGAGGACCTCCTCATCCTGCCAACGTTCGCCGCACCAGCGAACATGAGCATTGCATGCTGGCTCCCAACATGCCTTGATGTACTCTTGCCGTTGCTAGTGTTCGGCGCACAGACGACCCGCACATACCACCTTCATTCCTCGTCTGTCCGCCTCTTTACCCTCTCGCACCAGTGACAAGTTCCGCATTCGCCGCTGCGACCCGTATGAGAGATTGTCATCTCAACGACAACAATACGTTGAGTATTATTCGTCAAGACACTCCGTCCCCTGCAACTCCCTAGGGCCAATCATCGTGATCGAAACAAGCTTTGTCTGCCCTCCTCAAAATACGGCTCATCTGCCCAAGCGTTACCCGCGAAATGACAGATTGCCGTGCACATGGTATCCAGACGGGAACACTAAGGTGAGGTGATCCTTGCTTGTGGACCACACGGAAAGCCTGTTCAAACGGTAGAAGAAGAGTCGAAGGACAGGTGCTATCACAACGACAACGGCAACGATGATGGAAAAAAGTTGGTAGCTGCTGACGACGATAGAGGAATGTGGGTGGGTAGGCAGATGGAGGGAATGTGGAGCTTCTCAGCGCTGGTTTTCTGTATACTGGTGGGAGCGATCGCTACGATCTGCTATAGGAGATCATTTGGAACACCAGTGGCTTATCCGTGGTACCGCCCGGCCTTTCGGATGAGAGCTCTAGAATGTGAGTTTAAGGTCAGCTCATGACGGATTAGCGATAACTGCAACGGCGTCTTACCTTATCTAGTGTTATGGTACAACACCGTACCTACGACTTGCACTATGGTAAGGACCGTGTAGAGGTAGTGATGGCTTTGGCGCAACAACTTCATCTAACAAATTCGTCGGGTCACGAACGGTTTCCTTCTAAATCACTGTCCGGAGGTCAGCAAATGGTAAACTAATAACACTGTGAATGCAGTACCTTACATTACAATAAGAAGCAATGCTTTTCGATCGTACAATCGGCAGTGCAGACGCTGGCATATCGTGGAAAGCAGACAGGTAGAGATGCAAGGTAGAAGGCACGCCATGATGCTCTGCTCCAGTTCAGGTTCTTGTAGTAATATGAGTTATATAAGGCAATGGGTGGGTTGTGAGCGAACGGCAGATGGAGTTGTTGACGACATGGCTGAGATGGATGTAGCTAGGAAAAGTGAGTTTTCGGAGAAGACGTAGAGATGCTCGAAGGATCACATACCAATGGTGCCAACGCACGATGTTCGTCATCAACTTCCAACCGCCAAATTTCACATCCGGCATTCGAGCGTCACGCATGGTAGCTTTATCAGCCAAATCTTCACCTAGCCGTCATCCTAATTCCCGTCGTCGTCGTCTACATCATTAACACCACCTCGGTTCCACGTAACAGGTCCCGCATCTTCGAGCCTTGAGAACGGCTCTCTCGCACACAAATTCTTGGTTAAAGAAAGTTCGTCGTATCCATTCTTCCATCAAGAAACCACGATATAACGTCCCTCTAAACGTCTACTTGTACGGCTTGTCAATTTGTGAGAGCAAAGAATGAGATTGGAAATGTACTTAGGTGAAGAAAGCAGTGTGAAAATTGTCCATGAATGAGATATGATACTATCCGCAAACTGAAAAGAGAGATCACTCATCAAGGAGTATTCCTACAGATTGGAAGCAAGCGTAACTGCTGAGAAAGTACGTCGGAACATAAGTAAGACGAATGATCGGATGGCAGTGGTTCGACCCGATATCCCCGATGACGTCGGTCCCAAACATCCTCCAACAAACAAGAAGTTCAAGTTCGTCAACCTTGAACCACCACCAGTCGACCACTTCGTATCGATCTTGGAGGCTGGAAAATCTTGATCTTCTATGTTTACCTCGAAATCGATGCCCTCAGTTGCCTATCCGTCGAGACTCAGGCGATCATCATGCCAGTGGGAAGTTAACGCGGGGCTCATTAACTTGAAAAGTGGAGTCGCAACTTCTCCAGTCCTTCCACCATTCTAGGACTAACTTTTTAAAGTATGGATTGTCTTGTTTTCAGTGCTGCTCTGCTAGTTCCTTTCGGAACGACCACGGCCTACCAGATTTTTCAAGAGCAGCTATCTTCAACTGGAAGGTAGTATTCGTTATCGCATCTACACTTCAACTAATAGTGACAGTCACATCAATGACGGGGCGGGAAGACCTGTCGTCCCAGACTCCATTAACAAGATGTTCTAGAGCTGAATTGACCCCGAATTGCACGTGAAGCGATCAAGTCATTCCCGATCCAAGGATTCCGTGCGTATATAAATTTTATTGCTTGCTTAACTCATGAGTACCATTCTGCAAGAAATCGAAACAGCCCACGCGGCCATGAAGAATTAAGATGATCAATTCCAACCGGACTTAGGGCGACATGTGCCATCACTCTGGGAATGCAGGTATTCGTAGTTTATCTTTCTTAGGACTGAAACACATTTTTATCGGAAGAAGTCCTCGACCTCTTGTACAGCCCGCAAACCACCTCCAACGTGTCTATATCTCACTATTGTAACACAGCGGAACCTTGGAGACTAGCAAGAGGGTCCCCATTGACATCTGCAACGATTCCCCGATCAGCTGATGTCAAAATCGGAAAATCGCCAAAAAATATGCAATCGGTTTTCCACAAGTCTGGGTTACCAAAGCAGGGGAACGATGTCACGTTACGCCCAATGATACGAAGTTATGAACGTGGCCTGGGCGAGTGGATTATAGGAACCAGAGATGGAAGGAGAGGTGCTAGATGGCTCACCACATCAAGACCGCATTGTTGAGAGTGGGTAAGTGGTGAATAAAATCCGGGAGAAGCGACGATATAATGACCAACCCTGAAGATAGAACCCAACCAGAAGGTTCGTACACATATGACGCTGGGCGCTATCATGTACATCGGCAATTTCCTTGATTTTCGAGTATGGGAACCATAGAGTTGGCAATGGGAAGAGGAACGAAGGCGCGTGATGGTAGCTGAGAGCGATGGCGGTAAGATAAATGGGACGGAGCTGGACAAATGTGCGTCGGGCGTGTATATTCTAAAATCGTGGTAGATGAAGAGCAAGCAAAGAGAAAGGTGAGCGAACAGAGAGTGGTTCGGCTCTTGCTCGGTTCGAGCTCTCGACGATGCCTGAACATTCGGGAGATCATATCGTCGTAATGCGTATCCTGAAATTTGTGAAACCTGTGACTTGTGTAATTCAAAATTATGACGGCCGAATACCTTTCCCTAGGGAGGGCGAATTGTTTTACCGACAGCTTTTCACCTATCGGATAGATAAGGACAATCCTACCTCACAAATCATTGAAGCACCTTGTAGAAGATTATTTGGCTTCCCCAACATATGTGACATATTTTGCTGTGGAGAGATGCGTAATCGTAATAAGATCACAAGTTCCCGTGATATCGCCGCCTCCTTGGCTGCGCGCCAGCGACCTCCGCGAAGAGAAGCAGCCTACCCCCGAGTACGTACAGAGCTGTACTGCACATCCCAAGTTTTGTTTACTGTTCGTGCTCGCGTAACTGCCACTAAACATCGCAAGTTCAAACCAACTGAACGAATGATATTTCTACTACGTTCTTCGACTACTGTACATGAGCAATCACGGCCACTGTGAAATTATGGAATGGCGAGCCACCCGAAAAGATCAGAGCCTTGGGACATTAGAAATCGCTGCCATTGGATCCAGGGTCTGTGCGCCACTGGCCGCAAAGATCAGTTATGTACCCTCCCTATGACAGGATCATGTATAAATATCACAATTATATAAGATTCAGCATACAAACGCACCTGTTTACCGTTCACTCCGCCAGTGTTGCATTTATCAACTGGCAGTCTGAGGAGGCGATTGCAGTTACCGTCGACGATGAAGCCGCAGCTAATTTTCAAAATGGCGTATCGTTGTCAACATATAGGTAGTGATTCGTATGGCGTATAACGTACCCGTTAATCGCTGCAGCGCTCACAAGTATAGTGAAAGTACCATAGTTATAGCGAGCCTAGAATTGTCGTAAGCTAGAACAGTGAGGAATACGATGAAGCTAACCCAGATGGTCTGTCCATTTTCAACATGTTGGCCAATGGCACGATTGCTAGGGAGCGCGTTTCCCATTAGACCGGATAGTTATGATACGGTTGAATGGTGTGACGTACTTGCACCAGTCGTCAATCACTGATACAATGGGTGAGCGATCAGCCTGAAAGAGTTGGTCAGAGCCACGGGAAATAAGACAGAATAATGTTCACGAAATGAGCAAATACATACTTTAGTGCCGGTGTTGTAACAAGTGACTACCTCCGGACCATTGCGCTCTGCAAGAGTCGTCGTATTTCCAGCTAGGAATTTACGGTGTCAGCGCACCATATTACTACTAATTCGTTGCCCATCAACTGACCTTTGGTAATTCCAGTTTCGACGCTGAGCCACTGTAGAAAGCGAGAGCTATTTACCGGGTGTAATCCATGACGCGTAGCCCCGACGTACCTTTGCGGACGCCGCAGGTGTCGTGGATATAGTCCCTGCAAACGCAGAGGTAGCCATAGCAAGGAGTGCAGTAACGGTGATTGATTTCATTGCTCTAGAAGGTTTGGCTAAGGTAGCTCAAGAGGGAATTGAAGCTGGTGCTTCTCTACGATGGGGGTGGCTTTTATACCTGAATTTTGTGTTTTACAGTGTTTATTGCATACCAGAAGGACTCGGAATCGATCTAAATTATCAGTTGAATAACAGGGTCAGAAGATCATTACCAGTACTATCACCGACAGGTTCTTGGTCGAAGCCTAAAATCGATGACGTGGTGAACTAGGTTGTTCGAATCAGTTTAGATAATGTTCTGTTGAACAATTGCAATTTAAGTCAGAGGGAGGTCACTCCATTTGAAAAACATGGCCTGATTGAAAAGCAATCATTTCCGTTAATCATGGAGCGGCGCACCATCTTTTTGAGTGCTTCTCTACGGTGCAACAGAGCAATGGAGAATGCGAAAGTTTCCTTCGCCACCGCCACGTGTATCGGCATGCTCAGACTCCGGAGCTTAACGAATGCACCGTCCCAATTTTCCATGTAAAGTATCCTTGTCAAACAAGGCGTTCACTTGTACGAAACTGTCATAAAAGCCAAGCTGCCAAGCCAGAAGACCTTTTCGGGGGTGGGAAAATAGTTTCAATATGGCAATGCATTATTATCAATCATCAGTGACGTACTTCTTCCCACCAAGTTCAAGTTTGCCCAATACCGCATCGACCGCATCGCAAACTCTGTGGGCCGTGCATGGCGGCTTTCCTCGTCCCTTGCATTTGACGAGTTTGACGCGCTTGAAAAACATGGCTCATGCTGGCTTTAGATTCTGATGGTATTTTTTTTGTCGTTACCCGGGTACGATTCAAATTTCAGCCCCACTGGTACTGGTGCCAATCACCCCCCTCGCCGTCTAAACAGGATGCAAGGTAGCAATGGCCATGTTGCGTACATATAACAATGCTATCTTGAGCTGTACACAGAGTGGTAGCGCGCTTGACTACGCCTCTCGGATAACAGGTAAGTCTTTTACCTGTGTGTAGTACGGGGATAGTGGTCTGACGTATACTGACGGGTTTATTCATAGAAAAATATTTTGGTGCTCTGGCATGGTTCGACGCCGCTATCAAGACTCAAGACGACGGCAAACCAATTCCTCATGGAATCGCAGGTGGATCGACAGAACGGCCGTTGTGGGGACGTTGTGGATGTTGTGACGCGTTTCAAGTTGGAGCCCAGGACTTAGGATAATATTTTCCCTGCTGGTTTGTCATCCTTTGCTCGCTCCATGTATTTAACTCAGTCTTTCTCGCATTTACGTAATGCAAACCCTCAGGTCAGATGAATGCGGATTGAGAAAGGGTTAGCCCCCTCGGGCCGGAACATCATTCAGCTTACAAGGCTACTGGCATCAGCGATTGTTCGGGAGGGGTACATTGGATTGTAAGTTGTTTCATCTTGAATCACCGGATTAATCCCACCAATACGAATGACTCCTGTAGTCCTAACTATCCGATCATCCCCCACTTTTAGTGATTATTTTCATAGTCAGAATATAAATGGTGAACTGCCCCTTGTGGCGGGATTGGCTGTCCAAAATCTCGAGATCTTACGATGTATCAAAGCTAAAGAAAATGTTGGGGTGTAATTTTTGGGGTTTGCATCGGGTGAAGCTCTCGATGTTGTTTCTCATGCACCTGACGACGTTGCGCTACACGTGGAGCACGGTCCTTCGAAATTGACACACTTTTCTGTCCTCGTATATGCAGTGATTCAAATTTTGCAACCAGCGGAGGAAGACCAGTTATACAAGAAACCCATATACCAGATCCAACAATCAATTGCATACCGCGCAACAGCAGGCGATCACATACCGATAACAAGATGACGACAAAATTCATCATGCTTTCCCGCTCGCCCCGCAAAATGTGTCCGCTCAAATGCCAAACGACAGATGAGAGCCCACTACAAGTCAACTGTGTACAGCTGGCAACGGAAGGCACGAACACATTGCGGCGAGACAAGACAGGAATACGTTTAAAAATGTGACCAAACGGGAACTAGTGAATGGTGCACAACAATACCATATGCCAGGAACGGGATAATGAAGCCCACCGAACCCGAACAATGCATTGTATTCGTCAAGTGGAAAGTTCCACTAAGTCCGAAACGACCAGATCTTCATTACATCCACCACCTCTGTTACGGAAGCAACTTGGATATGAGCAAATGGACGCACGGTAAAACGGGCAATGGATGAAAAGTTTCGTTCCCATCAAGTCCGAGTCCTTGCGAACCGTGGCTATCGATTGAAATTTCATTCTAAACCTAGACCAAAGAAGCGATTACTGACAGTTGCTACCGCAAACAATTGTACAAAAGATAATTTTGAGTAGAGTAGGGGGCGATAGACATCCGTAAGGAGTTGGGAAAAGATTGGAACGGACCGGGTAGGTCTAAAGTTCTAGCCGGTGTTACTGCGCCTATTGAATAATAATTGATATATCGATAAACATGTGTTGCGGATTGAGCGCTGAAGACCTGGACATGCAATGCGTCGTAGATACTACAAGGGTGTAGTTATTATGTGAGTGTATCGCGGTGGCAGCGTACCACATTATCTGATACATATGTCATTCCGATCCTGCACGTCGACTCGAAAAAATAAAAGTGACTATAAATGAGGGACATAATGGTAGAAAACCGCCTCGTTGACCGTAACACTCCCTTGTTCCTGCTCTTCAGAGTGGAAACTTGCCACTTGCGATCTCGTTGAATGAGACCTGGATTTTGTACTGAGCCAAGAGTGATGGTTGAACAGCCGGTTAAGTGGTGTGTTTGATTTGTCGCCTCTTCAGTCTCTCCTTATTTCCATCGACACGTCCCACATCAGGGAAGCCCTCCAGTGGTACTTGGTAACGCAAACTCGAATTCCAAGCAGACAAGAGATTACTCTGGATAAGCAAGTGTGATTCACATCAGAGTCACGTTAACATGATGTAAGATCAGGAGCAAAGCATTCCTGAGTCACGACAATATAAACCAGCAGATATTACAGCAACTAACTTCGAAATGGTGGAAAAAATGAATCCGGGCAAACTCTGAGAGGGGCCCTTGAAGCCTGAAACCGATGACGTGCTGAATCTACATTTAGTTGTGGGGTTGATGTCGAATCAGTCACCGGATGTTCAAGTTGATGTTCCATCGAACAGCTGCAATTGCAAGTCAGAAGTCCATCGCAAAACACGGCGTGTTCTTATACTACCTCCATTATCCCGTGGCACTCGAACTTCATGCTAGACAAACGTATTCCTCCTTGGACGTTGGTTAAAGTGTTGCGTGCATGAATTTTAATTGAAAAGCAATCATTTCCGTTAATCATGGAGCTGCGCACCGTCTATTTATGTTATGCCTTGCTTCTCTACGCACGATGAGGCGCACACTACTAGCCGTATCTGGAGTGAACAAAGCAATAGCCCGGGAGTGGGGAATCAACACGGAAGATTCCATCAAGCCGCACCGCCACCGCCACCGCCGCCACGATTACCGGCGGAACATCTCCGATATTTTTTCGTCTTCCGACAATACTTGGCGAATGCAAAATCCGATTCTCCGTGTAAGGTATTCCTTGTTTCCATGAAAGGATTAATGTCAAGTTGTGATGGTCAAGGTTGAAAACAATGACCATCACAGTTTGATTCGACCACCACACCTCGTCACTACATCTCGTTATCAAGCCACAAGCATAGCTCACCTCGAGCATTTACGGTGCCATCCCTTTTTCA
>QLOJ01000254.1:0-34598 GCA_003313625.1 Tricholoma saponaceum
GTATCAACAAGTTATCATTCTCCGCCTGCTTGCGCTTTTTCTTCCCATTCTGGAAGTCACTCCCATCTACCTCCTTCCCTTTGCCTTTCTTGCTTTTCTTTATCCTTTTCTCTGGAATTTCCTCGGCGGCAGGTGCAACTTCGCGAGGCGGCGGTACTATCCATGCATCCAAATCCAATCCTTCTGGCACCTGGATACTGGCTTGAGCTGTCAGAGCAACTGGGTTAAGCTCGTATGACGCGAAAAGTGGTTGAATCAAATATAGGCTCTTTGGGAAACGAGGCCCAGTTGAGGCGATTGGATCGAATGATGATGAAGGGACTGATGAAGACAAGCCTGGACTTGTTTGGGGTTTGGATCGGTGCATATTGAGGTCAGCTTGAATGAAGTTGAAAAGCTGCAATGTATTTGCTGCCTACAGACAAATACTGGTCAATATTCGAACCGCTTAAAGGTTAACGAACGACTCACTCGTTCCTGCACTTCAATGTGCGGGCTGGTGACAAGTTCCGTAACTCGAGACACGATGAGATCGACGACCGCCTTCACTTCCGGCAAGTCTTCATCAGTCCACCGCTCGGCAACCTCTGTGGCCCAAAATCCAAATATTTTGGTCGAAGCCTGGATATATACTGCAATGGTTTCGGGTGAGAGAAGTGAGATTTCTGGCTGTAGGATGTACGCCAAGAGTTTCTGCGGCTCGGATAGCTCACTACGGTGTGGCATGATCAACATATATACGAGCCAGAGAAGCGAAGGACCAACTTGCAATATTCCCCACATATCCACGCAGCTGCCCAGAGCACTTCTGAACAACTACCTTCGTCCTGGGCATTTCGTAGCATAGTCTCATCACTCAGCAGGGTGTACATCAACTTAACAGCACATCGCCGTACTGCACGTACGCGCCCTACCACATCCACAAGTTGGTCTCTTATTTCGGCACCCACATTGACATTTGCAACGTGCGCGAGGTCGACCAGGACCGAAATGTACCACTCAAAATTGGTGACATTCTCATATGTCGATTGCGAGCAGATATTGAGAATTCGCTGCGAAAGGACTAGTCGGTAGGCAGGCGATTGATTAGGAGAGATATGTAGCTTGGGGCCTGGGGTAGGGATTGTGTGTTGTACAAGAGACTGAGCGGCAGTTGGGAGTGTCGATGACGACGTTTCCGGGACCAAGTGAGAGAGGACCTGTTGTACTATGGATTGAATGTTATCCCGATTGACCTGCAAAGATGGTTTAGCGCATCAGTGTACTACATCAGCCCCATTCATTTACCATGGCAGAGACCAGATCAAGGGCGCGCATGCGGATACTGATATCCTGATCTTTCACACTAGCAAGGATGGTGTCTTGATGTTCAGCCACAAGATAGGGATGAGAAGGAGCGATCTTGGCCATGGCAAGGAGCGCGATATACTTCACTATAACTTTCTGTAAGATACCCCCGAGAAATAATTGCAAATGGCACATACGATTTTGATCTACATCCTGGATGAATGCTGCCAATTTTGACACGCAGAGCCTTGCGAGTGAATCCCCTGAAGGGCCGAGCAACATCCCCCCTATTATACACGTATGTACACATTCATAGAGCAATGAAACAGCGGCAGTCGTCGAAATGAGCTCTGTAATTGGAGGCTGTAGTTTCTTGACTAAACGAGGCTCGTATGGGGACAGAGAACCAAACTTAAGAAGTATAAGATCGGGAAAGTGATGAATGAGTAGGACACACCAGTTTGATGATCTTGATCAACATCCAATTGTTCGACGACGTCGTAAGCAAATGGAAAAGCTGAGGAGCAAGGGACAGATACTCCTTCGGCTCATGTCGAGCAAGCTCGCAGAGAACATTGACAGTTGCTGCGATGACATCTGATGAAGGATGTAAGGTCACAGAAACATCTCGACGGACACGAGATTACTTTGATCAGGATCTTCCAACTTCTCTTCCAGTCGTGCACGAGCATATTTTGCAGTTTCCGGGTACTTTACCAGTATTTTGTAGAGGGCTAAAATAGCTCTCTTTCGTATCTGCGCACGGGAATGATTCAACATGCCAATTAATTCTGGCGAAAGGTCGCGTGCGAGATCCGGAGTCACGATGTGGGCAATTCCGTTCAATGTCACTGCAACATCTGCGGGAGTGGAGCTCAAGTCCTAAGCGAACGATATAGCTCAAAGCATGCATGTATAACACAGTCACTCGCCTTCTTCAATAAATTTGTGGTCAACATCAACACATCCGTGTCTTGCTCAAACGACTGCACTGCAGCAAGGTAACCGACGCTTTTCAAATGGAGCCTCGAGGAAGACATAACCTCTACAACATGGAATGACGCCCAACCCATGTCATAGCCCAACATGTCGAGCTAGTGTGTCAATACATTTCAGTGAAATTGATGCATTCATTGCAAGTGACACGCACATAAGTGAGCTTCAATACAGCCCCTGCCTTGAGCTCCATATCATCGCTCTTGATCTCATTCCGGATCTCGTCAACTGCCTTGGCTATGAACTTGGATTCATCCTTCTTATTTGCGCGAAGACCCCGTATGAGATCCTGCAGGGTCCGCTCCCACATGGAAGTCTAATCTTCTCTCCAAAAGGAGGCAACACCTATCTCAACGAATACAGTAAGAGATGCCAACCGCTGGAATACAAATAACGAGAAAGGGATACAATTGGGTGAAGGCGTAGCCTCGGGCCCGGGATGCTGAGGTAGAATGAGCACGTGAGCGCCACTGACATGAGCAGTGCCGCCAGTTCCAAGTTTTATCCACACACTCTCTCATATCTGGCTTAAGGAGGACAAGAACATGCCTGCCCATGATGTTAGGTCGCCATAATGTCACCGTTGACATTGTTAGCATTATCACCTAGTCGCGAGTCCCGAACCGGAAACAATATGTCAGTGTCAAAGTTCAAAATTGTCACCACATTATCTTTCAAACTAATCAACTCAACAGTCCCAAGGCCTTGGTCTGCCTATCACATGGGTTTGAACGAAATTTGTCAGGAAGTTCCTGTGGAACGGAAGAAGTTCCTTGTGATGATCCTCTTTGTTGGAATTCATTGCGTGTACTGCTCTGGACGGGTTAAGCCTGCGGCGACTTAGTTGAGATGGAATGATTTTTCGCTGGTCCGCAGATTTTCAGGAGTTGGCATTCGTGATGAGTTTTGTTTATCCCCCCACGGAATTTCTATTACTACGCTCTCACCTCAGAGGCTGAAGGCACGAATATAAGACTGCTATGGGACCACTGGAACGATCGATGGACTATCCAAGAAGCTTTTATCGATGGTTTAATGAACCATTGTTGAGCTTATGGCCTGGCATGACTACTAGTAAGTACAGGACTCTCGGCCTGTCATTTTTGGATATCAATGGCAATGCTTGATGGGCGTGATCTTTCACAGGATCTGAAGACGGGGAAGAAATCATTTAAATAACACAAACTTAATGATCAAATCATCTTATGCTTGTCACCCCTGTACACCTTACGAGGCCCTACTTGAACAAAGCTCCCCTCCATGAAACATTATTGTTTGACAGCTATCCACGGTCTTGCTGATATCTAGAGTCGTTCGATACCGGGCCCGGGGTACGATCTGCTATGATTGCATCATGCTGTGTCACCGATGTTTGATTCGGTCGCTCCTCACAATATATAATTCACTCTCTAGTAGAACGGCTGGCTTACCCCGTATCTTCTACGATACAATACTTTCGTGATCCCTGTTCTCATGGGTACGTTTCCCAAAGGCTATGTCTCCTACCCGACTCCTCGTATCCCGAAGAAGCATAAATAGCTGAATATGGAGTAGTTCTCTTGTTTGGCTGTAACGTCTCTCCATGTCGTCTAGCCCTCCTGAATTCGAGATACCACTTACTCCCGAGCTCTCATCTGCCTCTAGCTCTGGTTCCTCGAATGATGAGAGTTTGTTCTTCTCTGCCCTGTCAGCGAGCAGCTTCTCGGAGACAGACTTCCACAAGGATGCCGCGGCGCCACTCCTCGAAGGGAAGATTAGATCTGACGCAGGTCCTTCATCGCGAACAAACAGCAAGGATACCCCACAATTGGATACCCTCCTTCGATATCTTCCTCCCTTAGATACGAACATTGTCTATTCCAAGCAAACTGCTTCACCGATGAGCGCGGCCTCGGCAATTTCTGATAATTCGCAAGTTCCCCTACTTAATAACAGGTCTCGCGGGGTCACTCGCAGGGCATCTGACAAAGGTCCAACAGGCACTCTGGAGCGAGAGAAATGCGTCCCAATGTCGAGTTTACCCTCTACTCCATTTTCTCGTCAGAACTTGCCTCGCGATACTAGCAATCCCTCGCGCTCACGGACTATCAAATTTGTGTCGGTTCGAAGTGTAGGTACATCCTTTTGTACCTCCTACCAATACTACTGAAGATCACGCAGCCAAGACGACAGTTTCGCAAACCAAAATCACCACATCCACACTGTTTAACAATTCGCGCTAACACTGATGCCCTCGCTCGCCTCGCTTGGACGGGCGAATTTCTGGCTCCGTCGAATGATGTATTTTGGGACATGGATCGCCCTCTCCGCCAACCTCGAACTGAGTTGGGCAAACAACGTAGTTGGCGCTCCACTTGGAGTTCGCCAGAGGATGGATCGGAGGAATTTAATCAGTCCCCCTTGGCACTGGAGTTGGGATCAAGTTCTCCTGTAGCTCCTAGTTCACCACGACCGATACTTTTCCGCCGTTGCCCAAGTCCTGGTCGATACAAACGCAGGCGGTGGACGCTTGCTCTGGCTATAACAGACGAAAGACTCACAGATGAAGCTTTGGTGGATGAACTGGAAAAGATGAGGAGGAGAGACAGGATATGGGAGTGGGAGTGGCGCAGGAATCCAGACTCTCCATCGAGTACATCATGCGACTATTCTACACATTGTCAAACGGAATCTCTGACCAGCCAAGATGATAACACACGCCATGGACTTACGGAGCCAGAACCCTGGCTCCCTTCGCTTTTCGATGTTCCACTCAACTCAAGGTGGCAAACTGCTCGCCATGTTCTCCTTATCTGTCGAGAACTTGTTCGCACTGAACGTCATTATCTCTCTTCTTTGTGTATGCTCCGATCGAAGGAAACACTTACAATGCCCCCAGCTCTGATGATGACATACCTGCCAGCACTCATCCAGTCCAGCGAGGCGTTTCTGGCCAGACTAGAAAGAAACCCTAGCGCCCAAGGCGTCTCTGACGCGTTTGTCGCTGAAAAATCGTCCATGGAACAAGCACTGGTTAGCTGGTGTGGAGTGGTTGGAAGTTTCTTCATGGGTGCTGAGAAGAGCGAGGCGACGGATTATTCAAATCGTGATGAACGCGCCGATCTCAAGACGCGGGTGGGATCATGGGGAAAGAAGATGAAATCATTTAGCTCCCGCAGTCATTCCATTAGCAGGGCAGCTTCTGAAGGCAAAATGCGCCCCAAGTACAGACGCAAACCCCAAGTACGAGATCTGGCAATTCTGCCTTCTCAGCGAGTGGTGAGATATGTACTGTTGTACAAAGGTATGGCCCTCCTGTATGTTTTTGTGTCTTGAGGCTGAAATCAGTTCCATATTGGCTAGATCTGCTAGCTCATACTCCATCTCCGTTAGTGTCTCGAGAAATTGTCGAACAAGCACTGGAGTCTGCTCTAGTGATCGCACAGAGATGTGATAGAGCTCAGGAAAATTCATCCTTTTTGCTTCCTTCGTCGCAGGGATAGCCTATCCTCATGTTGAATGTTCAGAATGCCGGCGCGGCTGGTAGAAATTCGCCTGAAATATACCTTCCTCATATAGCAACTTCATTTCCATTTCAGGAATTCAGAGAGGTACAACCTTGTGCACCCGAGAGGGTCATGTGGGAATGTTTCCTACGATGTACGGCCAAGCCATGTGCATTGGTAGACTTCATCATCATAATTATACATATATGGTGGATAGATTCGAAGTTTTACATCAGAAATCCCATTGCCCTAACAGACCAACCGACAGATCTGACATTTTTAGCCCGATCACAGTAACGTAACATACGACTGTGGACATCGGTGGATAGAAATTGACTCGGAGGTGGCGCTCGCGCATCGCTAGTTATCTTACTGTAATAAAATCATTCCTTCTAAGAACCAAATTCCAGATCTTCTGTGGTCAAGGACCTTAAGGTACCCCACCAATTAGCATTACCGCCCTGGGATGTCTTATTAATGATCATCAACCGCTAGTACCATTCATCCTCGATCGGGTGTGTACTGTAAATCCTACATATAGTCTCGTATAGTATGCAAATGATTAAATCGACTCCCATCCTGAGGTACCAAACAGCCATATCACAGTCGATGAACGACATGGCAAACGGTGTCGAACATAGTAAGCCTAACGGAACGGCAAAGCTGCCTGCCAATGACACGGAGAACACTGACACGTTCAAGCTCGGAAACTTTTCTGTCGATGAAGCACGGCCAATAAAGGTGGTTGCAATCGGAGCAGGGTACAGCGGTAAGCATTATCTTGGCTAGACATCGTCCAATATCTGAGGGAGGCCCTGTAGGTATTACGGCAGGAATCCGGTATGTTGACTAGTATATGATCGATTGGCCCTATGATGTCAAGAGCATTCTAGGTTTCTCCAGAAAGTTAAGAATGTCGACCTGACGGTATACGAGTCCAACGGCGGCGTCGGCGGGACGTGGTTTGCGAACAGATATCCCGTAAGTAAAATTATTGCACCATATCTCTGGTGTACTCAATGCTTTTTCTTGTCGGAAGGGATTAGCGTGCGACATTCCATCCCATGGCGTGAGTCCACAAAATGTAGGGTATGAGAAGTACCACTGAGATATTCGCTTATGCATAGTACCAACTTACCTTCGCGGAAAATGTCAGTGAACTCAATGCCCAGTAACAATAGCTTACCTCAATATCTTCCTCAGCGAAACTGGTCTGCCTTCTACGCACCAGGCCCAGAAATACGAGACTACCTAGACAGTGTCGTCGACAAGTATAAACTGCGTCCATACATCAAATTGCGCCACCGTGTCACGCGCGCCGAATACGACGAGCCTACTGGGAAATGGCACCTGACGATCCGGCGTCCCACGAACGAAGCCAGCCTCACCGGAACGTCTTGGGACTGGAAGACCGATTTTGAGGAAATCGAAGACACTGCGGATGTGCTGTTCGGGAGCTTGGGCGGGCTGAGTCGGTGGTCGTGGCCCGAAATTGAAGGTCTAGAGAATTTCAAGGGCAAGGTTATCCACAGTGCGCAGTGGGAGACTGGAGAAAAGGGGACTGAAGGTCCCGAGTGGGAGGAGAGTGTCAAAGATTGGGGAGACAAGCGTGTCGGTGTGATTGGTGTTGTGAGTATCCATAATGTATCGGTGGTGATGATCTTTCTGATTAAGTTATCTGTGTTAAGGGGTCGTCTGCAATCCAGATTGTGCCCACCCTTCAGCCACGAGTCAAACATTTGGTGAATTACGTCCGCGGTCGGACATGGGTATCTGCTACTTTCGTCAGAGATAGACTTGAATCCCTGGCAGGGAAACCAGTCAGCAACTGTAAGCCAGAGAATGTATCGCTTACTGACCAACCACTGTCCTAACTAACGCGCACCAGACAAGTTTACGGAGGAAGACAAGAAGAAGTTCGCAGATGACGATTACTACAGGAACTTCAGAAGGGAAGTAGAATCGGAATTGAACGTAATTCTTGTCCATCGAAGAAGGTAAAGATATTGACTGCTTTTCCCTTGTAGGCCCCGTTTCCTGCAACAATACTTGGAACCGAGATGAACAAGGGAGGAAAAGCAGCCTTCCAGGAAGACATGTTGAACAAATTGGCGAAGAAGCCATGGATTGCAGACCACAGTGCGCACGTTCTATTTTGGATGTCCGAGCACCGAATTGATTATTCGTTGTAATCCGTCAGTCATCCCTGACTTTTCACCAGGCTGTCGCCGATTAACACCTGGACCAGGTTATCTCGAGGCCTTATGCGAAGACAACGTATGGAACGCTATGCCTCTTCACGAAGATTCGGACTAATGGAAATGACATTAGGTTGATTTCATTCCCACCGTCATCAAGAGATGTACGCCCACCGGAATCGAGACGGTTGACGGAGACCACAAAGAGCTCGACATCATCGTGTGCGCAACAGGTGCGCAAGCTAATTTCCAATAAGTCGATCTCTGACGACTGAATCCCATATGTACCAGGTTTCAACACCACTTTCCAACTCGACTTCCCAATAATCGGACGTGGTGGGGTGGACCTCAGCACGAAGTTTAAACCATACCCAAGGTCGTATCTTGCGATCACCGTCGACGGGTTCCCAAACTGGTTCCAGTGTCTGGGTCCCAATGCCGGTACAGGTGCGGGTTCGCTCCTCCTTATGATGGAGCGCCAAGTCGACTATGCGGTTCAGGCAACTTTGAAGTTGCAGAGAGAACGTTTGAAGAGTATGGAGGTGAAGTCCGAGGCTGTGGATGACTTTGACAGGTATCTCGAGGTAAAGGTCAATCAGTAGATAACGTAGTACCCCACTGACCTGTTTTTTTAATCATCACTAGAACTATTTCCCAACGGTACGTACTTACGATCGTCAGATGCCTGCGTTTGCTCATCCATCATTTAGACTGTATTTGGCGAAAAATGTCGATCCTGGTACAAGGCTGGAAAAGAAGAAGGCAGAGTAGTTGCACTTTGGCCCGGTAAGCATCGTGCTTTGCATCATTAATCTGCTTGACTGTCGTCCAGGCTCTCCCCTACACTGCGCCCGTGCTTTAGCATATCCTCGCTGGGAAGATTACGTCTTCGAGCCTCTTGATAACGTGAAGAACAGATTCTACTGGCTTGGTGACGGACACACTGTAGCGGACAGGGAGAACGACAGTGATAGTAAGCACGTTCTCGATTACAAGTTCTTCAATGTCGTAACGATATACGCTTTTGCAGAGGCTTGGTATTTGAGTGAGATTGATTATCCTCCCGGTAAGCGCCCAGTTCTGAACCACTGATCGATACTGGGATGCTGAATGTGGTCTTGAAAGTCCCAGCTTGATTCGGATAATCCATATGTAGTGTATCCTAAATCAGAGTAAAAGCCACCACATGTATACCCACCATAAACTTTTTTCCATTGCCTCGAGGCCGTATACCCCGGAGTCACAGGGTTTTGAACATGATGGGTGAATGGGCACTTGTCCCACGGTGAACAACATTGACCACTTGTGTTTTCATGATTTTCATCTGCCCATCTCTCAACCTTCAACTTGTGGACTGCGCGGAGACTCTCATTCCATTCTAACAAATATCCACGTCTGAATCGTCTTGAGAGCGTGAACGGTGATAGTGGTCAAGTCTGTCACCACAGGTGATTGATTCTGCCATCTATTTCACAGCACCTCTTAGCTCTAGGTTCAATGGCGCCAAGTTTCCTGTCCAAACTTGTAAGGGCAGCGTCACCAACTCATAGCCGTGATCGGTCATTTGAATCGAATGTGTCTCCGAAACCTCGGAGCAGAGTCCACTCAACCGCAGCAACCCCATCTGCATCTGTTAGCGCCCTCACACCAGCATCCACTGTCAAGAGAAGCCTAGACTCGAAACAGGACGCAGGTCGAATTCCAACTTTTATTACAACTCCTGCAGATGATGTAATTTCAGACTCGAGCAGCATTTTTCCTAGTGTGACTGTCGTACCACCTTCTCCCCGTGTTACCGACGGGGACCTATCCGCGACCAGTTCTACCCAGAACCTCGTTGTTGATTTACCTCAAGATCGACAAACAACCAACAGCACAAAAACTTCAGATCATCGAGGTCGTACGATCACGAAATCAACATCTAGGTCCACAATTTCCTTAAACGAAGATCTTTCGACACCAACAGCTGCTCGCCCACTATCACCTAGATCTCCGAGCAAGCCACGCTCGCGAGCGGTCACGCCATCAGCATCCACGACGAGCCTCAAGGAAACTGCAAAGAAGGACCGGGAACGACAAAAGGAGCCTCCCCCTTTAATGCCCAGCAAAACACTCGAGCCGACCAATGAAGTACGCAAGCGGTCGTCCAACAGATCTCTGAATCCTCCTCCCCCTATTAACATCTCTCATAACCGCGCCGCGACCATACCCGGACCCAAACATGAACCCACGAACAGTCAAGAGGGGCAGCCATCCTCACCCCCTCTTGTGGAATCCCCTACTGCTATGCGTCTCCCAGAGTACCCCTCACCCCCCCCAACAATAGTTCACTCCGCGACTGTTCCGGCTGGTAGCTCCAGCTTCCTCAGTACACCGTCGCCTCGTGACTCAGACTCCGTGTCCCTCATATCCGCAAACGGGCGCAAAAGCCAACAGGAGAAAAAAAGACCTTGGCGTAAATCATCATCCGCTTCTCGCAAGCCAACGGGCTTGGCCAGCGCTATTGCTGCGTCAGGTTTGGCAATGGCGAATCACAGTCTCACTCCTGCACAACAGGCCCAGTTTGCCGCCGCCGCCTCCGCTGCTGCCACTGCTGCCAATGCACCAACACTGCCGAATGGAACTTCCCCGAGGAAGACATCCAACCCAGGCTCACCTCCCTATATGTCGTCTTCTCGCAATGGCTCCTCGCGCCACGTGAAATCCAAGTCTGCTGAATTGTCTCCTCGGTCATCTAAGTCCAACAGGTCTCGCAGATACACAGGGACATCCGTGGCAAGCGACAATAACTCTGAACCTTACGATGATCGGCCTGATTATTATTCCGGACTGGAGGAGGGCAGTTCAGACGAGGATGATTCGGGGTCAGACGATGATTTGATGGATCTGGATTTAGGAGAAGATGATTTCCCAGTGACTGGGTTTGCCGTTGCGAGCAATAAACGCAATGCAGATTTCCATGAACTGTTCCCTACCGTTCCAGAAGGCGATTATCTTATCGACGGTGGGTTCGTTTTTTCCCTCTATCAGTAGCATTTTACTGAGGATTGTTCCCCGTAGATTATGGATGCGCACTC
This sequence comes from Tricholoma saponaceum, assembly GCA_003313625.1. Taxonomy (NCBI): domain Eukaryota; kingdom Fungi; phylum Basidiomycota; class Agaricomycetes; order Agaricales; family Tricholomataceae; genus Tricholoma; species Tricholoma saponaceum. The sequence goes on from QLOJ01000254.1 coordinate 11,044, forward strand.
CAAAGAGAGATTCTAATACAAGGCCGGATATACATCTCGGAGAACCATATCTGCTTCCATGCCAATATATTTGGTTGGATTACAGATGTGAGTGCATTCCTCGATACCCCTTGCGAGCATAGCTGACTGAATGATCGACAGCTGTCAATTCCAATCAACGAGGTTATTCACCTCGAGAAGAAAATGACGGCGTTTGTTATTCCCAACGGCATCCAGGTCACAACCCGGCAAGCTAAGTACACATTTGCATCCTTCCTCTCCCGCGACACGACCTACGACGTCATCTATAACATCTGGAGACTCGAGCGTCCAGATGACGCCAGCAGTATGTCTGGCGCGCGCGGATCGTTCGATCACAGCCTGGAGCAGATGGTCGAAGGTGATCTCACTGGCATCAATGGGAGCCTCCGGCCGCTAACAAGGAAACAAACCCAGTGTTTGTGCGGAAAGGAGGGGAAGCATTTCAGTGAGACGGCGCTGGAGACGGTGTTTCCAGGCACGCCAGAAAAGATACATAATTTAATTTTTGCGAGTGGGTTTATTAAGGAATTTATGGCTGTGAACCAGAAGCTTCTCGGTGTGTGACTATCATCTTACTTTGATGAAAGTCTAACAAGGTACTGCTTGCATAGAAATTCAGATGTCTGATTGGGCCCCAGTCGCGCCTGGTTCAAAACTTCTAATCCGGAATATGTCGTATATCAAACCGTTGAATGGTAGTCTTGGCCCGAAGCAGACCAAGTGCGAGATAAGGGACGAGACGTTGCATTGTGATTTTGATGATTATGCAGTGACACTTACTACGACACGGACACCGGACGTCCCCAGCGGCGGAGTGTTTTCGGTAAAGACCCGGACATGCATCATGTTCGCAAGTGCTGTGTCTACCAGGGTCATTGTCACGACGCAGGTGGAGTGGACCGGGAGAAGCTTTATCAAAGGTAATGAAATTGACATTAACTGCTTGCATCTCGTACCCCTGTCTGACGTTTACGTCCAGGAATTATTGAAAGATCAGCTATTGATGGGCAGAAAGTCTATCATGCTGACCTGGAGACTTCGATGCGGGCGTACATTCAGGAACACCAGTCCGAGTTCGTACCTGAAGGCATAGATCCGGCAGCCATCACACTCGCCGAAGCGGTAGAAACAGCGGAAGACTCCACCAAGGCCGTGGAGCCGTCAGCAGTCGACGAGGGCAAACTACGCGAGCACGAGCGGAACACGCGGGCGTTGCAGTGGGCGTGGGACACGCTCGACGGCGCGTACCAGGTCGCGAAACAAAGCACCAAGGGCGCGATCGAGCTGATCAAGGATGCATGGGAGCAGTCGTCGTCAACCACGATATTGATCTTTGTTATTGTGATCTTGGTGTTCAGCAACTTATGGACGTTGATGCGGATGGGATCAAGGGTGGAGGCAGGGAAAAGGAAGGAGATGAAGAGGGCGGAGGAGAGGGAGAAATTTGTGCAGGGGGTTGTTTCTGTGCTGGGAGCGGTGAAGGGTCTTGGCGGCGTAGACCAGGCTGTGGTTGGAGGGATGCCGCAGAATCAACAACCACTGGTGCCTCAACTTTCGCATTCAATGGATTGGCGGGAGGAGATGAACCAGCTTATGCAGACGCTTGATGTTGTGGAGGGTCGTGTGAAGGTTATTCGGGAAAATCTGATCTCGGTCCTCGATGGAGAGGCGCGTACGTTGGACTGATTGTTCAAGCTTCAAGATTAATTGTGGTCTTTTTTATGTTGCTTGATGGCAACTCACTTTTCGTGATTGATGGATGAATGCTGTGGATACCATGGCTTGTATAACGTGCCTACCTTATTCATGATTTACCTGATGTATATAAAATTTGGTTCATGCCTGGATGTACACACATAATTCGACATAATTTTCATAATTTCAATGGAAACCATGGATCGGACCGAGTCGGACCGAATGTGTTGCTTTCTCTTTCAGCGTTGAGACGGTTTTGCGATGAATGAATCGTTAATCAGTCAGTTCGACTCGGTCTTGTCAGTTTTGGATCTCAATGCTCTGTAGGCCCTTTCAACATCACCCACCCGACCACTGTCCAAACCTCTCTCTTCGCTTCTGCTCTTTTTGCCCGTTTCGATCCTACAGGAAGATACGTTGGTGCAGGATGCCCAAATGGATCAGCTGCTATATGGGATACTGAAACAAGAGCTCCAATCCGTTGGCTAGAAGGCCATGTAAAGGCTGTGACGTCTCTTGAGTGTGTTACTGAGGTTTTTTCATGTTTTTCCTTCGTTACTTACATTTTACTTTCATGGCAGCTGGTCGAAGAATTCTCGCTGGGTGCTCACTTCTTCGAAGGATTGGAATATAATCATCTGGGATCTGGCCTCGCTATGTGATCCAATTCAACGCCATTCCACGATCCGCTTCGACGCACCTGTTCTATCGGCGTCATTCCATCCAAGGAACTCGTATGTCCATGCCACTAGACATTCATTTGGATTAACCGTAACATCATTGATAGCAATATCATTCTCGCTCTTATGAGCACAGGCGAAGCATATCTCACTGACCTTCGGAAAGAACATCGGTCTCGTGTTGAACTCTGTGAAGCGCAGGATGACAGTGAAGAAGAGCCTAACAAGCTACGGTATGTCAGTAACGACTCGCTCCTTCCTGTTGTTGAATGGCATTAGATCTGCCATGACCGTTGCGCGTTTCGACCCATCAGGGAAGTATATATTCATCGGCACAGCCGCTGGTTCAATTCTAGTCTTCAACACGAGGACTAAAATTGTGAGTTTACATTTGTTGATATAATGTTCACCAGCTCATATACCAAGATGGTTGCCCGACATAAAATTTCAGGCGCCGGAGGGATGAAAGGTTTTGATTTTGCAAAATCTGGACGGTGAAGACCTATATCTCGCCAGCCGCACAACAACACTCATTAATCGCTCGTTTTCCCTCTGGAATCTGCACTTGGATCTCAGCCGCCTTGTCACGAATTCTTCGGACAGGACTATTCGACAATTCATTCTTCCAAGTTATCCTCCACCAAATTCTGATGGAGATTACCTTGAACAGGAGCTTGAGCCCACCCATCGGTTCAATGACCCCATCAATAAAACCGCATGGTATGCAATGTCCTACAGTCCTGATGGAGAGTGGCTTGCAGGAGGTACGCACACTTCTTTTCTTCTTTCTGAACCGATCTGGGAATAGTCAATATACAGGTGCGGCCGATGCAGCGACTCATAAGATTTATATCTGGGACATCTCTAATGATGGCCAATTCACAAGTACTTTGGACGGAGGGAGAGAACCTCTTGTCCATCTACATGTCTGTGTTCTTTTCCTCGTATTCCCGTTGATAAGATCTGATTTCCTTTATAACAGTGGCATCCAACCAAGTCGTCGATTGCATCGACCACGGCTCGCGGCAACATTCTCATCTGGCATTGTCCAAATCCAGAGCGTTGGGGCGCATTCGCGGGCGGCTTCGAGGAGTTGGACGAGAATGTTGAGTATGAAGAAAAGGAAGATGAATTTGACATCGTCAGATGCTTTTTGTTTACGCTGTTTACCAAATACTGATGCATTTTTATAGGAGGACGAGGAAGAAACAGCAAAGCGGAAAATGAAGGCAGAGGAAGAGGAGGTTGAGATTGATTTTATTGTTGGGGATGATGCACACTGCAATGTGCGACCTGACAGGTCACAGACTGAGGATGAAGATTTTGCATGGGCAGATCAGGAAGCTGACAAGGATCTAGAAATTTTCAAGATGAAGATAATAATGCAAGAGGATTCTGAACTTTAGTATGCTCCTTTTGACATATCTGTTCAAGCTCTACTGGGACTGTCCTGTTCAACATGCTGTATGCATAGAATATATATAGAATGAAAGGGCATTGCCCAGTGTAATGGTAGTGATACAAAGTACTATGCAAAGCAGCATATTCTATGCCAGAAGTACCGTCTGTTCCTCTTTACGGTAAGCAGGCATACAATACGAACTGTCGATTTTCCATCAGTGTACCTTCACCTACACCCGGCCCCTGCAAGTGCTCGTCGGCGTAGCCTTCGAGACGTGCGCCTTGTGATTGTTGTCGAATCTAGTTCTGGGGTGGTTCTTCCTCTTCCTCGTTGTCAGAGTCGAGGTCGCCGCCGATAAAGTTTCCAAACTTGGTTGTGGTCCTTGAATCCTTGAATGAAGCCCGGGCCATGGAGGTGGGGGCAGGTTAGAATGTATAGCCTGAGATGGTCGAGCAGCTCGAGGTGCGAAATACTAGTACAAGTTTCAACTCCGTCAAGCTCTGATCATGTTCAACACGAACCGTGACTTCCCTGACATTTCTATGGGCCGTTCTGTCAGAATGTCTCTCCAGTGAAGGCAATCCAACCACCCAGCACCTCATATCATGAGCTCTACCTTGCATACTCTGCTTCAAAACTTTGAAATCCCTTCTGACTTTGCACGATATGAGAATATCATCGAAAACGCTGTCATTGCCGACCTAAATGAATGGAAACGTAGTGCAAATCATACCCTCGTTGAAATCCGAACGTTGCTCGAAAATTTGAACGCGTCCGATGAATTATCCTTACAGGAACAAGGAAGTGTTATATCAGTTGCAGCCTCCTTTGATGGCAATGGGCCGTGGATAACACCAGCATCTCAGAATAGTGCTCGAGGTACGGATGCACAGCTGCTCAGTCATGAGCTCTGGCTACCCAACGTCTAGATATCCTTCAAAGGTTTTCTGAACCTCAAGATGCTCTACTCGTACAAATCTTGACCTATAACGTCAAACCATTATTTCTATCGAATCCACATCCGTCTTTGAACATCCAGAGTGGTCGAAAACTGCCTCGACCGGCTGGTGGTCCAATGGCATCTCAAGATTTCTACGAAAGGCAGAGCTGGAAGAACCAACCTGGAACGCTAAACTTGGTATCATGGTGTGTGCGGAATCTACGTGTACGTCCCTTAATCTTTTGCGTTTCCCCTCCTTTTAACGTCATGATCAGCGCGACGCGTATGAGACCTCCTGGCATCTCATTATCCCTCCTGTGATGACATTGCTTGACGATTATGAGGCACACTATAAGTTGCAAGGGGTTGAAATCGTGTCGGAGATGCTTCGACGTGTTCCCAAGGATCTTTTAAAGCGCACGGGGGTGGACAGTCTGATACGTACTGTACGTGTAATGCTTTTCTTAATATCACTGTTAATTCAACGTCTACTCGGTAGTCTCTCAGTACTTGCCTTACCCATCTACAAAACCCGGAAACTCCTCAACTTCTCAAAGCTGCTATCTCTACTCAGCTGTCACTCACAATGCTGACGACAGATATTGGCTCTTCCGATCGATTCAATCAGCTGTGCACCTTACTTGGGGAAGGTATCATCAGTGGAATCTGGCTATATGCCTCAGAGAAGTCAGAGGTGATTCTCGCCTCGCTCGATGCTCTTCCTCCAGTTGTGCGTGCTCTGGGAATAGGGAATGCCCGATATCTCAAGGTATGTTCTACACCATGATTTATTCACTGCTGTTATGAATTAGATCTCAATTATAGGCGTTGATGCTCCAGCTAATCCATCCTCTCCTACCGAACCCTCTCAACCCAGCGCCGATAGAGTTGCAGGTCAGCTCACTTCGCGTTCTCGAGATCCTTATCGATGAGTGTGCCCCGTGCATGCCACGCTGGAAATTCACTATTCTGGATGGTGTTGGTAGGTGCTGGGTTACCCTCAAGGACTCTGGGGATATGACGGGTGAGCCTGGATTTGTCGCTTTGAACATAGGGACTGATGCGATGTTCCTTGGTATCTAGCCAACTCGGAACTCAGAACGCACCTTCAAAATGTGTGTGCATCACTTGCGAAATCGTGCCCGTCTGTGGTAGAGGTGAGCTGCTGAGACTTTGCTGCTCTGTTCGGGCTTTCATGTTCTATACAGGAGGAGTACAAGGCACTTCTTTCCTCTGATCCACAATTGCTGAATGGCTTGCTTGACGATGTTGCACGAGTCGTTCCTCCCGCTTCTGAATGAAGTCTAAGTTGCCGTATTCTCGGGGGAACACTTGTACAATGCAAACCCTATCAATAATAGTTGATCCCTTATGAGAATCTTGACCTCTCGACAACTTCAAGGTGCTGGTGCCAACACACTTTTTAGGAGCATAGGTCGCTTCATGGAGGGTACATACGACGTAATCAAAATGTAAGCCTGTCGAAAAATGTAGGGTGCTGTTGCGCTATTGGAACAATCCATATACAAACATAAATTATAGATATTTAACCGTTTCGAGTCGTTCAAGTCGTTACCATGGCGTTCACTGTCAAGTCCGACGTCCAAGCCCACACAGCGCCAGTGCTGCCTTCATCATTTCCTCATCCTGAACCACCTTATGAAGTGTGGCCCCATGTTCCATAGTCCATCGGTCGTCCCCTTTTCCCCACGTGCTAGGTGGTGTAAGAGCCTCGTGTACTTCATCATCCGTAAAATCCGAGTCCTCCGGTTCATTACGGCGTCCAGAAACACCAGCACCCTGCTTGTCTGCTAGCCGTGCTGCAGCACATGCCCATTCCAGTGTTCGCTTCGTGCGTTTGGATTTTCCGAATTCAACGTACTCCCTTGATGGTGGGCTGAAAGGTGGTGCGATGGGTGATGATGGCATATTTTCCCATACGTTGGCATTTGGGTTGTGTCGCCTCGTGGGGGTGCGTGGTACAGGCACGCGGAGCTCTGAACGCGAGGCGACTCGATCAAGGGAGGGGCGAGAGGACGTAATGGAGTGAGTGGTACAGCTAGTAGACGTAATTGTGGCTGAGGGTGGATTCTGGGAATTACGTCCGGTGCTAGCTGTGTTGGTAGCATTGTGGAGAGCCCTTCGCTCTGTTTGCCTTTTGTTCTGGAACCAGATCGTAACGGACTTTATCTCCCTAAACAAGAAATCTTCTGGTCAGCACCGACGCGCGTCCTCTAAGATGGGACACATACATGTCCCCTAGCTGTGCGACTGCCTCGCGTTCTTCACGGGATGGATGCGAGTTTTGATGAAAGAGGTCTTCGAGCATCGTAAGCTGGACGTTGGTAAAACGTTTCCGCGTGCGCCGGACAACGCTGGGATTGGCTGCGTTAGGGTTACCATCATCGGAGATGGACCAGATGCTTGCTGCAGAGGACGTGCGCGACAGTGGAGACATAGACATGAGTGTGATGGTAGGAGGGAAGTTGTTTACCTCAGGGACTGTTATATATACATGGCTGTTAGCGGTTGATAACAACCAAACTTTCCACACGCATTAGCGCGACTTGATCACGTGTACGCGTTTCGAATTCCGGCAGCATGCTGAGCATCAGACAGATTTCTGATCTGCATGGTGACAGCCATTCAGTCTCGCCTACTACTAAGCAGTCGCCTAGTTGCTTTCTGGTGGGGGGAGCCGATTTGCAAACTCTTCAATATGCTATGCTGATGCTTAACTTGGTTCATTTGCGCTCTGGTAAACTTGAAAAGCACTCACGCGCTTTGCCTTAGCAACAGTCAGTGCAGAAAGACCACACTGTCAGCCTCGTCAATCCATCTAGGTTTCCAGGCCTCATGGTAATATGTCCAGAATCAACCTCGTCGTTAGCCCACCACAGAGTTGAGTAAGAGCGACGTTCAAGTTGGTGAAGCGCCAATTGACCACTTTAGCTTGATGGCTAAGGTTGAGACCATTGAGTTAGTGAAATGAGTGCAAGCCTGGTCATTGACACCTACGTCTCCCATCTACGTAGTTCATTAACAGAAAACGGTAAATCTTTTCCAGGACTTGGTCCAAAATTCCTCATTGATGGGCCTCTGTTTGCGCCACCTTCAAGTTAGCAACGTTGCAGAGGCTCATCCGAGTCCACGCTATGAAGTCAGACCAACGAGGTTGGTTCAACGATGTCACGGTTGTTTCCGACTTGTTGTATACACAATTGGGTGCATACTGCTTTGGTGTCAGCCCAGCCAGCCGAAAAATCGTTACACTACGGATTATGACGGTTTGATGTTCAATGTTCGCCTTTAATACCAACATGAGGGCCTTGGGAAATGTAAAGGGACAAAAATAAGCGTTGACTCGGTAGTAAGAGTACTGGCATTGGCAGTTGTACAAAATCTGAAAATGGCAACTCCTCGCCGACTTCGAAGGCGGCGTTGGCTATTTTAAGCCAGTGTACACAATGGCAACATCTGTCCCTCGCTGGAAAACGGCAATCACGAATGCTCTGGTAGAGCATGAAAAATCAGTTGGTGTGTCCTGGTGTACTTTCTGATCCATTAGCTCAACGACAGCCTGCCAAGTGATCCAACTTGCTTCCATCGATCCAAATGTCCCAATTCCCCGTGTTCGCTCCCACATCTTCCGCGCATTTCTCTCAGCATCTTCTACTCCGTCCCTCCCTCTCATCGTAACTACAACCGATATACGCACACCCAAGGCCACCCAGATTGCTTCCAATTCTCATGTCGAACTTGCGTGGTGGATCGAAGGCACACAGGAACAATATCGCATCTCTGGTTTAGCTAGCGTGATACCTCATCCAACACACCCTCTATATCAATGTTTCTCAGACAACATAAAGAATGCCCCGAAAGAAAGCGCCCTTACCTCGTTAACCAGAGAGGGTTTTGAATGGGAGGAGAAAAGGAAGGAAATGTTCAAAGGGCTGAGCTCACATATGAGAGCTAGCTGGTGCCGACCCGTCCCAGGAAGTCGACTGCAAGGCGGTGAGGAGGAGACAAAGAAATGGCCTGCAAAGATAGAGAAGCCTACTGATGGCGATGGAAAAGAGGCAACGCAAAACTGGGAAACTGCGTTAGGGAACTTTGCATTGCTGATTGTTGACCCTACTGAGGTAGATTTCGTTGAACTGGGAATGGTACCAAACCGCAGAACAAGGTTTTGGAAGACAAGTGACGGCGTTTGGAAAGATGAGGCTTTGGTTCCTTGAGCAGTTGTAAAAATCGCAAATATTTTTTCCTCATGAAAGTAGTTTCGTTGGCCCCGTACAGCGAGTCTAGAGAGAATACAAAAAATGAGTAGTATGAGTAAGTTCTATAGCTATAGTTTACATACAAGCACCCCGAGCTCGAGAAAGTAAGTAGGGTATAAAAAAGAATAAGTCAAAAAGTTGTTTGTTTTGCCGACTCGGAAGTCACAGACACAATCAGGCTTTCACCTTCTTGACTTCTGACTCCTCGCGAGCATCTTTGTCTGTTTCCTCAGTAACTTCGTCTCTGGTTCTCTTCTTGTTACCCAGTGTGGCGGGAACGGGAGCTTCATGATACTCTTCATCGTCATCGTCTTCTTCCTCGTCTTCCTCCTCTTCTTGTGCGTTGGGCTGCGGCATGGGTAAGAACATGGACCCTACACAATCGACATAGGAAGACCTACATCTCCAAGCAACAATGCCGTCAAGCCATTTTGTTGTTTCTGGGTGCGATATTTAAGGCGAGGGTCAAAACCACACGCGGAAGCACACAAACCGGATTCTTGTCATCAGTGTCCTCCTCCTCTTCCTCCTCGTCCTCGCCGGCTGCGTAGTTTTGCTAGAAAGACTTAAGCTGGTATTCCAACATAGATAGTCTCCGCTGTACCTCCTCATCATCGATATCGTCGTCGTATTCATCACTCTCTTCGCCGTAATCATATCCACCCTCCCCGGATACCTCCTCGAACTCGTCCTGCCCATTAGCCGCTAACGCCTCCGAGACTTCTGGCAGACTGGGGTCTACTGGCTCTGACATGATGAGTTTGAGATGGGACGAGTCAACAATTCTCGAACGTGTGTCGGAGAAGCTGTATGAATGATAAACAACCCTGGAAAAAAGTGGGCGATGCTCGATGTGTAACACTTGAATCAGCTTGCTTCCGAATCCGAGATGTGATGACTGCACGCTGTCACGTGGGAGAGACGCGGTACGCGTTTATTAACATGGTTGCTTTTTCAAACAACGCCTATTGGTCGAAAATTTACAGGATCAATTGCGACCGCGTCAAAGTCGGAGGCTCGAAGATCCGAACTTACAACCAGAACTTCCTTCACTCCAAACGGGATGGCAACGCCGATTTGTATCGGAAACATGAATTTGGTATGTAGTAAGTAATGGTATAATGATTAATCTCTGGATAATATCCCGGAAAACGACTCCCATCAATGTGCCTAATTTCACCCCTCGTATAGGGGTCCTAAATAATTTTACACGATAGCCCTGCAACGAAATCCCAGAAAAAAGTGAAAGACATTAGGTGGAAAGCTAGTAACTGAAAGATTATCCAAACAGCGTAAAGCTGGATGTGCGAGGCCCATTAACCCGCCAGTTGTATGGAATAAGCATGGGGGAGCCACAACCAACTATGAGTAGACATCTCGTGATGCCTAGGGAGCGGGCATAGATGAAGACTGTATCGTTGGGGAAGATTTTCGAAAGCGCCTCCATATGTTGCTATCTTTTGGCGAGCCACCTAACGTGGTCGCCACATTGGTCTGGGATGGGTCCTCTCTGACGTGGTCAGTCTGAACGGTGGTGGGGTGGTCGGCGGTAGTAATCTGGAAGGAACTGTATTCGGTCATTCTGTTGGACACAGATCCAAAAACGGCCGTCGGCGGCAATGATCGGGAGTCCAAGGTATCTGTAGACCATGCTCTACCATCAGCAAGGCGGTAGATGATTAAGTAGCTAGCAATTTGCTACCGCAGATAAGAATGCTGATTAACGAACAGGACAGCGGCTCAGTGAATATTGCAAATACCTGCGCAGATGAAGCAACACCCAGGAATATTTGGTTTAGAGGATTGCTTATGGCATACGTTATGATAAAGATGAGGGCAAGGACAGAGTACAAGGCGGCTGATTCGATCAGAATAGCGGCAAGCGATAAATATTGTTTCGCATATTCAGCCGAAAGGGACGCGGTGACGATTCGGCGATATAGGAAGAGTCGGATCGTGATAAGGATCGTGAGCATGATGTTGATACTAAGAGAAACCACATAGTAGGACGTTCCGTAAGCCATAGGGAGCTTGCTATAAAGGGATAGCCCAGGTTGACTCGATTGAAGTGTCCACAGTGTTCCCATTGCTAGATAACTTTTAGTGAACGTTTAGAGGAAAAGTAGATAATGTATCTCACCAAAAGAGGCCAGGGTGCACAATGCAGGAAAGAAGGTAACGGCGTATGCAACCATGCGTCCAGATGCGGTCCAGATTACCCAGCAGCGCCATAACTGATATCATAGTCGACATGGAGTTGAATGATTGCAGCCATAAAGTGGACGACACTTACCAGTAACAAGTCAGAAAGGAATGTAAGAACAAAGAGGGTGGCATAGAAAATGACGTTAATAGGTAGGCTTTGGGTTGCCAAGAAGTATGTCCAAGGACCGCCGGGATAATTTCGATTATCAATGTACATGGATTGCACGGTGTTCGCTTGCACAACCATGAAAATGGTCTCGACTGCAAGGAGGAGCGTAGTGTACGCGAGAAGAAAAATGGATCGCTTGCGTGTTTTTCTTTGACTCCATAAGTAGAGCGCACAAGAAGTATACAGCACTAGCTGAACGCCTATCCATAGTATCAGTTTGGTTGCATTTCATGACTTTTAACAACCAACCCTAGAGCCTACTTACCATAACCTACTCCAGAGATAAAGTCGCCTGCAACGAAAGTGCGTTCTAGAAAGATCGTCTCGGCTGATTCGTCAGGTCCATAATATGGCATATTTCGGGTGACACGTATCGTCGATAAGGAGTATAACCCTGGAGGACTTCGAGTAAGTATTTGTAGTAGACTATAGTAGACTATAATATGATCCTGCCAGTGCGTACGTAAAAAAATTGGGCTCCTTATATGGATTCCATCTCTCGGTCTCTGCGGTTCAACGTTCAACTCGTAGATTGTACCTGACGGGCGCATTCACATCTGTAACTCCGTGTCAGCAGCTATCCATCGGCGCATGGGAGTCTCGTCAATGCCAGTTTTATAGCCTCATTGCCAGTGGTTGCGAATCGCCGGTGATCACAGCCGGTGTTCAACCTAAAGCTGAATCTGTGACCTCCTCAGCTTCTAGGACGGAGGAAGCTTACTTAGATCGACCAGGATGTGCATGCCACGTTTACAGTAATAGATTAGGAATCTAGGATCGTTTTTTATGTATTGTTCCCGTTTACATATCAAATCATGATGTCCGTTAAGCTTCTTGATCGATCTGCAACGTGGCACTGATCATCGTTTCTGTCCATGTTCAATGTCGTAAATCTTTGCTAGATCTTTTATAAGTAGCCTGTCAAAGGCCTTTTGTCATATTCGTGTCACCGCCCAAACCCCATACCTGTTGCATATGCACTGCAAAAATGGTAGTCAGCAAGTGGCTACATGAACCCGGCGTGAGGTAACTTACTACATAAATAGCATTGCTATGATACTGCATAAGGCTGCACTTATACCCATTGTATCTCACAAGCGAGCTATTACATGCATCACAGGCGGACTTGATTACAGTCTTCCGAAGTCTTTGCAAGGGGATATGTATCCGTTGACAGTTGTCAAAAGATCAATCATAGCAGAGGATGATCAACGGCCAACAAGTGTCTGCCCGTTCCAGGGTGCCTGCCCGTTCTAGGCTGTCTTCCTAGGGCCGTACGTTACCAAATGAGGTCTCCCTGTCAGGCAGAACTACCTGTACATCTTCCTTCAAGTGTGCCAATCGCACACTAGCCCCTAGTGAAGCAATTCCGTGCCTCAAATTTTTATCTCCAGTGTCTATTAGCAGCACCACCTACCACGTAACAAAAATATACACCAGAAAAACGGGTCAAGGTGTCCTAATGAGTGCTAGCGTAGCGCCTGTTCTTCAGCTGGCTGTGTATACACTTTGACAAGTGCAGGTGACTCGCAAGAAAAGAAGGTTCTGAGAAAATAGTAAACCCAGGCGAGGCGCCCGTTCTTTGACTAGCCAAGCTCAGACACTTTGGCAAGCGTAAGTTTGACTCGAAATGAAGGCCTTCAGAGAAAACAGTGAGTATATGCGAGGCGTCGCGGATTATAATAGAGCTTCCAGATTTACGGTGTCTAGTTTATCTGGTCGACAGCTGCCTACCTTATTCCAAGATTAGATCCAGAGGGTGCCTGCAAATGCTCCGAGAAATGACGTCAACGGACCAGGTCAAGGAAGGCCTCCCGAAAAGTTCGGAAATGTAAAGACTTGCGGTAGAAATACAGCTACGAAGAAGATCGTTCGGATCAAGATTCAGCCTAAAAACACAGCTGTGACTCGGATTATGTCTGTGAGATACTCAGTACATCTTGAGAGTAAACGAGTTCTTGATAGAGCTCGGGGATGTTTGGAGATGATGTAAAAAGGATTGTGGGATGAGGGCCCGCCCTGAGCTTGAAGCCTGATTCCAACGATTCCATGAACTAATATTTGTATCCACACTTTAAGAGGTTGTTGCGGGCGGTGACGTAGAATCCAACAGTGGTACACTACGTCTGAATAGATCGTTGTTTGCCTTCGGAGTTACCAGGGTGGACTCCGTATCTGTCGCGTGCGCAGGCGGTGGCAGAGAGATAGGTCTACCAGCACTGATAATGAAGGAACTCAACTGTGTCGTGCGACGCGCTGGTGCAAGGCGAAAACTCATATTGGGCAGGGTCGGGTAGTCGCCCAATGTATTTGTGGTCCAAGCACGTCCGTCAGCAAGGCGAAAGATGATCAGATAACTAGCAATTTGCTATCTGCAGCATGAGTACCGACATATAGAATGACAGTTTGGGCATACACACCTGCGCAGCCGACGCCGCACTGATGAATATCTGGTTCAAAGGGCTGCTGATGGCGTAGGTTATGATAAAGATTAAAGCAAGGACGGAGTACAAGGCAGAAGATTCGACCATGATGGCTAATGTCTCGAGTATTCCTCCGGCAAGATCTCAAGTATCCTCCGGCGGTACATGATGAGTCAGATCATAATGAGGATAGTGAGGACGATGTTGACGCTAAGGGAGATCACGTAGTAGGACGTTCCATATGCCTGGGGCAGCTTGCTGTAGAGAGATAGTCCAGGCTGACTTGATTGGAGCGTCCATAACGTGCCCATCACTAGAATGAGAAAAGATTTCGGTTGTGTCACATAAAGATCAGGGGAAAACCTTACCAAAAGATGCCAGAAGCAACAGGGCTGGAAAGAAAGTGACAAAATAAGCCGAAAAACGGCCAGATGCGGTCCAGATGACCCAACAACGCCATAGCTGGTGTTGGAACAGCTTAGAACGAGTATAATGGAATGAAGTGGATGGGTCACTCACCACCAGCATGTCAGTAAGAAACGACAGCACGAACAATGCCGCATAGAACACAACATTGACAGCTAGATTTTGAGTTGCCAGAAAATATGTCCAGGGACCACCGGGGTAATTTCGGTTGTCAATGTATATGGATTGCACGGTGTTCGCTTGCACAACCATGAATATGGTCTCGACCATAAGGAGGAGCGTAATGTACGCGAGAAGGAAAAACGATTGCTTGCGAATCTTTCTTTGACTCCATAAGTAGAGCCCACATGATGTGTATAATACCAGCTGAACGCCTACGCTTGCCAAACTGAATCAGACCGGTTAACGTGTTGGTGATGGGGGTTACTCGCCATAACCCACTCCAGAAAGAAAATCACCCGCAAGGAAGGTGCGCTCCAGAAAAATTGCGCTGGGCGTTTCATCAGGGCCGTAATACGTTATACCTCTACAGGCGGTTGCTGGAGAACTTGGAAATTTGTAAAGGACTCAGAGAATGGAAAGCGGCTCTTTACAACAGGATGCGCAACGGTTGTCCAATACTTTCTAAGCTCATTCTCCCTAGTGATGTTCTTCCATATTTGACTTCTGAACAGGTGTGTTCAAGTTCTCGCACGACATCGGACGACGCACAGCCGTTGATAGATCAACTTCAAGCTAGCCAGATTAAGAACACCACGAGAATCACAAATGGGTGGGATGTTACAGTCAAGCGGTAGCATGAGACCAGCCCTATGGGAAGACACTTCATGTACTAAGGTCATGGTGTAAAGACTCGGAAAAGTATATTACATAAACGACCATAATAACATGTAATAATAATGTATTATATAATATATTGTTACCTCATTTGGCGAAGTTGGAAGTTGGAAGTTAGAAGTTTTTTTTTGAAGTTTGAAGTTTGAAACTCATTTTACCAATATATCATCATATAATTTATGTCGCGGAAATGATTGACCTCAGACGGATCTGCCAATTGCGTGATTACCGACACATCAGTAAGGTGTCGATAAAACCGTCGAAACCGATGAGGCGGCCTCTTTAAGACTTTAACGGATCGAGAAAAAAAAAGAAGTATACATACTGCCGTGCAGTGCAAAGAAATTGATGGTGCGGATATGCAACTCTAGAATCTAGATCTATGGGTTACACTTGCAAGGTGAGGCGACTCAGAAGTCCTGCTTCATCACCAGCGAATCTCATACTGTAACAATAATGAAATGCATCATAGTGAAGATATACGAGAGATTAGTGTGCATTGCCATGAAGAAACAACGTTTTGTGGGCATACGATGGTGGTCGCAAAATGCCGCTATCAAACGGAAGGATGCGGAGAACAGCTATGGTGAATAGGATGATCTGAAATTGAAAATGTACAATAAGAAGGGTTTGTTTGTATATTGCAAATTTATAACGGGATTGGATTTGGATTGCTCTTGTTACTTGCCTCCACTCAACGACCCAGCGTCATTTTACAGCTTCTGAGATTCAGCAACACTCTTTTATACTACATCTGTAACCTGGGAAATCAAAGAGAAGGCGCTGGGAGTTAACTGCACGCGATTGGCGGATTTGTTAAAGCCTCGAGGCAGAAGTGACTGTAGGAAACTCGTGGCTTTACAAACTCGAACACACTCTTGCTGCTCTCATAACCCTTCTTCTCTCACCCCCATACCAACTAATTATACAGCTTTCTTTATCCATTCCCCACAACAACCGTTGCCGCCCAACCCAATTCCTTCGACTCCGCGTCTAAATTCAAATCGACTTGTCGATTGATTTCCTTTCTTCGTATGCCCAGCATTGTCCGTACGATATCGCCTCATACATCGTACCAAACCCAATCGAAGAGTAGATTCAAGACTGTCCTTGGCTTCAGCACTGTTTCCAGGAATTCTTCGGATACCGACACACAAGCCACTCGTGCTGAGATCCCCAATCCTGCTTTCACTAGGCAGAGCATCGATACCGCTAGAAGCTACGCTAGTAGACGGAAGACAAGAACGGATCGTGGTAGTGTCACAAACATATCTTTCTTTCGGCCTGTTGACAAAACCATCACTGGCAATCACACACCCGTCGTTGACCTCACCCTTGAACTTGATAATAATATGACCATTGACAATACCCCTTCAAATACATCTGGAATGCGTCCTCCCATGCGCATGGACGCACAGGAAGGCCCATGGAGTATCAGCGTCGCAGAAACGCCACATGATGTTCAATCCTACAGTCTTTACATAAAGAGTGAGTCGATTACCTTTCATACCACTCTTTCTTCTTGCAATCGTCTTGGCATCTTCTTCCCTGCCGTTCACCTCTTTTCTATCGATTTCCTCTCTTGACCACTGATCAAATATCATGATTCCCTTTCAGCCCCAACTCACAATTTAACCCTTACCCGTACCGCGAAAGAAATCGTTGAACTGGACCGGAAACTTTCCGAGTCACACCCTGGCGTAAAACTTCCCGTATTCCCTATCGACATACAGTCGCTGCCCTCCCCACCACCGAAACGTAAATCCACCTTTCTCAACACATTGTCACGCCTCGCTTCTCCTACTTCCTCAAAGATCGCTCGTAGTTCCTCAAGCCGCCGGCTTACCAACGCCAGTGTCGTTTCCGCTGGTGCTACACCCCTGACTTCACCTTCTGGCGAGCTCAGCGACCCTTTCACCTCCTTCACTGCAAGCAACCTTGAGAACTCTGTAACCATTAGCCCCTCCGCCAATAGCACTGCCATTGCTGCATATCTCACCACAATCTCGAACATCATCATTTTACGGCAAGCCCGCGTATGGAAACGTTTTGTCAGGGTTCGTACCGATGATTTAGAAAGCGTCCGGGTAGAGCGTGCCATCAAGAGGGTACGTTCTGATCTTGCTGCACACGTGGGTTTGGTGAAGGACAGGGAAAGTCTTCACACGGACAGCGTGTACAACGGGTCTGGTATACTGCCGAGCGAAAGCCAAAGCATGCTTGACCATGGGGTCAACGGAAATGAATCTCACGAGGCCTGTGAAAATGTCGGGGTCCTACCAGAAGAAGAAGCCGTGAAAGAGCTAGAAGAAGTAAATTACGAGATACCCAATGGTGACCTTGTGACGGATGGTGGCCTCGAGGATTCTTCACACGCAGCGTCTGAGTTGCCTGACCACGAATCAATCTTGGTCAAACCTGTCGAGAACGGCACGGAGCCAGCCGCCATATTGGCTGAGGAGGCATTGACGACGCCAGTCGCCACTGAGCCTCTTTCCCGGATACCTCGATCGCATTCAGCGGATTTTGACAAGTCCTCTAGGCTCTCACGCACATACTCCGCCCCCAGTCAGGATACATCATCTCAAACTGGGGATGAGTCCTCTGCCTCTACGACGGGCGGCCGCGGACGATCTTCGCGACGCAAAAAGCGCTCTATGTCGATGGCACCGAAAGAACCAAAGAAATCGTTCAGGAAAGTGAACATTGATGACTTTGAGATGATGCGCGTGCTCGGCAAAGGCTGTGCTGGCAAAGTGCTGCTTGTGCGGCACAAGGCGACAACGGACCTTTATGCCTTGAAGGCGATAACGAAGAGACATGTCCTCGCCCATCAAGAGCTGCAGCACACGTTGACCGAACAGGCTGTGTTGAAGAGGATGGCGGCAGAGTCGAAAGATCCTTTTGTAGTTAAGCTCTGGTGGAGTTTCCATGACAAGGAGAACTTGTTTTTGGTCATGGTGCGTACCCAATAGTACAATAATGTGGGAGCCTTGTAATTTAAGATCTTGCTTTGTTCAGGATTTCCATCCTGGTGGTGATCTTGCGACTCAGTTGGCACGATGGGGCCGATTAGGTCGAGATCGGGCCAGATTCTATGCCGCTGAGATCGTCGAAGGCGTCGAAGGCCTCCATGCAGCAGGCGTCATCTACCGCGATCTCAAACCCGAGAACATCCTCATTGGCGCTGACGGCCATATTGTGCTTACTGACTTTGGGCTCTCAAAGGAGTTTCCCCGGCGAACGAAGTCAGCGACTGCACCTTCCACCCCACCAGGCGCCCGAGGTGGCGAGTACTATTCGTCTGCTCCAGGGACACCGCAGCCCGTTACCCCGCCGTGGATGAAGCTTGATAAGTCGGGAGAATGGGCGCTTGGATGGTCCGGGCAGCCTGTTGGATACGCTGACTTGACGAGTACTTTTTGTGGAACAGCCGAGTATCTGGCTCCAGAGGTTATTCAAGGGGAACCTTATAGCTATGAAGTTGACTGGTGGAGCTTTGGAACTATGTTGTATGAGATGTTGACTGGCATCGTGAGTTTCATCATTTCGATCTTTTGTGCGTCGTTGAGATTCTTTTTTATAGACGCCGTTCTGGGCTGCTACCCACCCGGACATGTATGTCAGAGTATTGAAGGATGAGTTGCAGTTCCCCGAGGATAGGGCAATTGATCAGGACACCAAGAGCCTGATACGAGGGGTGAGGACTGCTGTTCATTTTGCTTATCTTTGTCACTGAGGCAGATTAGTTGCTCCAACGAAATCCTGGCATCAGAATGTGCGAGCCTCGAATAAAACGGCATCCATATTTCTCCATGATGTTCGTCACCTTGTACTCTTATACTCTGGCAGTTGGCTGATTTCCGACTTCTACATATAGAGACTGGTCTCATGTGTATTATAAGCGGTACATACGTACGTTTTCCACCTGTAGCTTCCCGTTATGGCTACTCAATCCTGTTCATGTGCAGCCCCCTATATCCCACCTATTGATCCCTCCAATGCAAGTGACACTCAAAACTTCGACGATACATTCCTTGACATGGAGCCCGTCCTCGACGATTTCAATGAAGAACAACTCGATACTGATCAGGAACCCGAACAAACGGATACTGACCGCACCGACGGCGATGATTCGAACACAACTCCGTCGCAGTCACGCAGTTCTTCTATCCGCCCACCGCAGCAGATCCCAATGGACGATTCCATTGACTTGTTTGACGGATACTCCTTCAAAGGCCGTCACTCTGTCCTCATCGATGATGACGAGGACGAAGAGGACGATGGGTCGGAAGAGGAAAGCGAAGAGGAAGATGAAGAAGATGAAGAATTAATAACTGGCGCGGTACTTGCAGCCCTTGAGCAAACAGGTACCTCGACCGAGGCTCCGGCCATTGATGAGATTGCCGAGGAAGATATACCCTCCGAGCCGAAGACGCCAGAAGCACGGCCTGTCAGCCCTCCAGAACCCGAACTCCTGCCCGAACTCTTGCCCGAACTCTCACCAGCCCACCCCCCGAATGAGACAGCAGTGACTGAACCTCCCCAGCCTGCTGATGAGCAAGTCCCTCAGCCGCGGAAAAGCAAGGAGCTTCCTCAACCTGGGCCCTCAGAAACTCTTCCTCCAACATTACCGGAGAAGGAGACCAAGAACAAGGTTGCTGCACCTTCAAAAGCGCCAGTTCCCCGTCCTACTAGCAATCGTACCGCTCGTCCACGTAGAGAGAAATCTGGCGTTACCGCACTGGATCGTTATTTGTCCGATACCATTGACGAAGACACTGAAGCCGCTGAGCGCGATGATGATGATGAAGACGATGATGATTGGGACTTCGTAGAGGCTGCTGATGGCGAAGACCGCAATGGTACCAAGGGGACTAGTCTCTTTGCTCGTGGTGTTGTCGACCGATACCGGTTGGCCGTCTTCCGGAAAGCCTCGACTCCATCTCAGCGTCCTCCTGTGCCAAGGACGTTCTCTGGCATGTCCAAAAGCTCCCAAGCAACAGTATCAGACGCGGCGGATTCTCCAAGCCCAACACAGAAACGCGGTAGAACTCCTCTCACTTTCCGGAAACACCCCAGGCAATTCTTGCGGCCCAAGTCTCCACCTCCATCATCATTTTCTTCGAAATCAAGCGGGACCGCAAAGTCAATGACCCCGTCTAATTCCAATACTGTATCAGCAGCGTCGTCTAGTGGGGGCCTGCTTACGCCATCGCCGTCTTTCGGAGCCATGTCTCATTCGCTAAAGTCGAAGGAGTCGGCAGTGTCTGTTGGCGCGCAGAGTTCCTCTGATCAGTCAGGAATTGGAGAATCTGGAATGCTTGAGTCTTTGGGTGCGTTGGACGCCGTGAAGGGCTCGCCTGCCTCGGAGG
Source organism: Tricholoma saponaceum (assembly GCA_003313625.1). Lineage (NCBI taxonomy): Eukaryota > Fungi > Basidiomycota > Agaricomycetes > Agaricales > Tricholomataceae > Tricholoma > Tricholoma saponaceum. The sequence continues at coordinate 31,497 of QLOJ01000254.1, forward strand.
AACCGGAACGACACAAGAACAAGAAATTGAAGAAATATAAAGAAAATGCTGAGAAAGTCTTCTCTTTGTTCTCGTCGCCTCGCCAGCCGTCGTGATGTCCAGGACGGAGCCCACTGGATTTGCGGTTCTGTTCTGTTTCTCTTTATTTTCCTGACGGTCTTTCGAACGGAAGCTACCTCAACAGTTTTTCTGTATACATCTTCTCTGGCCACACCCCCTAGCATATGCAACTCCATCGAACTATTTTATTGCCATTTAACACACGGCTACACATTCCCTTCAATCTTTGTCGATAGTTGCAGAGTCGGCAGTCTACAACTACACCTGCGATTTTCACTGTCCTTACCTATACCACAATGTTTTCCGTAGTTGCATAGCACTAGATCGCTCGTTCTGCATAATTAATTCAAAATCGGACTAGGTCCCGATTGAATATTGAATGTCCAAACGGAATGTGCTTCAGTCATACGCCTGGCCACATACATCTTTGTAGGCAAAGACGACAACGAAAATCCGAGTCCTTCAAAAAGACCCCGGGCCGGTGGATCGGAGTGGACATATTCCTCGGAACATCCTCGTCCTGCCTAGTGAATTCCACGTTTCGGGACATGGTTGTGGTACACTCTCCGTTTTAGAGACCATCATCTAGTAGCATGGCGACGAAGTCTTGGTGTCACGGCGGAAGCTGACACGGGTTTAACTTTTCATGATGCCGGGAAGCTCGGACCTAGAAAGGGTACAGCTATCACTGGCCACGGCGGTTGGGGACGAGGAGCCGCTTCACCATGCCTGTCCGTTCTCATCCAGTGTCCAGGAGAAGGTTAGAAACCCATATGCCCCGTGAAAACAGTTTCACCGACTCCGAAGGACGTTCATTGACGCCAGATGCTGAGGACACATACGATTTTCGTCGAGACCACTGCGAACCTTTGGACGGCTCGGACGCACTTCCAATTTCTCAATCTCCAACTTTTCCCTCTCAGCCCAATCGCGTAGCCGTTCCCCACCCGAAATCATCCCCTCATTACCCAATTTCTCATTCAAATCACCTTCATCAGTCCAAGGCAATTAACATCACATTGGCTCGCCCATGGGGCAGCACGACACCCAAGGACAGGTTCCGCACGGCAGTGCGCAAAATCATTATTATGCATCGCAGTGCCACGTTATTTGCAGGGCGGAGGGCGGGCGTTGGAGCAGAACCAGGCGTTGACCCTCGGCGCGCTTCTGCGGACGCCCTTTATCGTGGGATCAGACAAGATTGTGCCATTGAAGTCATTGATTATTCCGCTGTTCGCTGCAGCATAAGTAGCATGACCAACAAGGAATTCTCGTCGCTCATGCAGGACCCTGATTCTAGTGAGAAGGAGCCCTGGGTGAAGGTCAGATGGATTAACATTGGAGGGTTGAGTTGGGATGTCATTAAGACATTGTCGATGAATTATGGTATGCGTATTCGCTTTTCTATACTGTGCACGCGGCCATATGCCTGAATTTCCTCGTCTTAGACTTGCACCCTCTTGCACTTGAAGACATATTCTACGCCCACAAACGGAACCGTTCAAAAGCTGACTATTACCCCAAGCACCTCTTCCTCCGAATCTTGTGCCACGAGCTTAAAGATGTTGATGAGGACGATGAGAATAGCCAAACGCTCACAGGCGTACCTCTTTCGAGCTCTCCTGAACCCATGTCAGAGGAGGATGATTCAGGCGACATTACGGATGGCGATCCTGGTATATATGAGAGCGGCCTCGACTCCCATCACAGGCCTACGAAGAGAAAACGCCGCTTTATACCCCACGGCCGACTGAGGGATATAGAGGCAATGTTGGATCCACAGAGTTCTCGTTCTCATTTCGTTAAACTTCTGGAACCCAAAGGCGCTGTGGGTTTATTTGTGTCGTTGCCAGACAGATATTCTCATTGCATCATTTCTGTATAGAGATCCAAGAAGAGCCAAAAAAAAGTCGAACATGAGGTCTCTCTCGAGGCGCTCAAGAAAGTAGGTCCCCTCGAAATAATTTTTGTGCTACCTCTAAATTTGATACAGGGAGAGAGGGTAAACATTAGAGTTTCTCCCATGTTTATATTCTTATTCAGAGATGGTACACATACTTATTCTGCATCGCTGCATTACACTAATATGGTATCTCGCTAGGCACTGTCATCTCCATCAGGCCCTCGTCAGATACCAGCTTCACCTCTCCTATCACCAAACGACTTCGCCAACCTGATACTGGCCTGCGGATGTCTGCGGATCCCTCGCTACTCGTGCATGCATTGTTAGATCTTAGTGCGTTTTCTCCAAGGAACAATTATAGGAACTAATATGAATACCAGTTGTCGACAACGTGCTCGAAGTGATAGACGAATATCATGCCAAAATAAACAAGTTTGAGCGTTCAATTCTACTTAAGCCTCAAATGGAGACAGTTCGACATAGTGCGTTCCTCTTTTCTGAAGTTTGCTCTTACTCTTCGCCTGACTAAGAGCAAGTCCACATTCTTTCCGGTGACCTAATTCTTCACAAACAGACACTTGCGCCCATCAAAGCCTTGGTATACGGCCTCCGACGATACGACGTGGACCGTTGTGCAGCACTCGTTGATACGTCTGATCCAGCTAATCTTAATGTCAAAGTCTCTGGCTTCATGAGTCATAACTCTAAGATCTACCTGGTGTGTTTTCCTGTTCTTTCGCCTCTAAGCTTAATTATCAAATTAATATTCAGGCCGACGTCTATGATCACATGGACTACATCTTGACTAGCTTGGACATGTTTGCGTTGATTGCGGAGAATCTGATCCAGTACACATTCAATGTTGGTTACCCTGTTGTTGAATATGCCTACTGACGTTGATAATGATCTATCTAGCTTGTGTCATACGAGATGAATGACGTAATGTCAGTTTTCGTACCATCTACCACATGGGTTACAGACTGACGCGTTTAAATGTAGGCGTCGGCTGACGTTGGCAACAATCATTTTCCTTCCTCTCACCCTTCTCACTGGATATTTTGTAAGTTCACTCCTGTAATTCACCTGCCTATTATAATTCTCAATTTTTCCTAGGGAATGAATTTCGAGCCTATGTGGTC
>QLOJ01000255.1:0-41236 GCA_003313625.1 Tricholoma saponaceum
CTCTGTCATAAGGAGTCAAGATGGGAATTTCTGTGGTGGTAACTTGCTGAGGATCAGCATGAGTAAATTTGCATCTATCGCCAGCAAAGCAGCCACGAGGAGTTGTATAGTATCGACAAGTTCCTCGCGACTTTGATGTCGCTGGTCGGTCCATAAAGTCAAACAGTACACGTGACGTGAAATGACCCTAATCTAATTTTAAACACCAGCCACTGCTTGCTCCCAACCATGGTTCATCGCCATAAGGATTTCAGTCAATTCAACCAACATTCCTTACTCTGGTATCTCATTGGTCTTGCTTTAATCCTTGCTTCATCCTTTCTTTTTCCAACAACCTGGATTCATAATAAATCACATGAACTCGACATACCTAATGTCAACTTCAAGGGTTTCGATCATAACAATGATTTCTGTGGCTTTTCCAACCTTACTCTCGAACTCCAGCGCGCACCTTTGATTCCCGCCCATTCGTTGACCGTGGTATTTCCTTTGACATTACAATCTCTGCCTTTTCTTGACGATATTCTGTTACCACTGCTCAAGCCTTCTGCGTACATCTTCGAGATAGTTATTGTATGCCCCGTTTCGATCATCTCTAAAGTTCGAATCGCACTTCAAAGGATTGACTCGTCGAACTTAGATCATCCAGATGTTCTTTTGCATACCCTGGTTGGCGGCTTGGATCAAGACTCGGGCGTCATAAATGCTGCTTCTCAGGTGTCTACCGAGTGGGTTTTAATGATGAACCAGCATGGGTTGTTGCACGCAAGTAATTATTCTCAAGCTCTGCTCCTGCGCCCACCGGTTATTCCAGTTCCCATGGGTCCCAGCGGGATCTCTGTATCACCCGGCAATATTTCTTGTCTTCTTCCCTCTAAAATTCCCCAGCGAGCGTCATATCTTTATCCTCCTTTCGTCATGCTGGCGTCCCTTGCCATTAAACTTCAATCAGCTAGCGAGGACCCTTGGGCTGCCTTGGGCCACCGCATCGCTGAATCTCGCTCCGATGGACTGGGCGGAATAGCAGTCGGCATGGCAGATTCGTATCCTGCGTGGTGCTCTTTCTTACGTCGCTCTGATATTACCCCAACGCATCCTTTTAGATGGGATAGTCAAATTTCCAATGATGAATTTAAAGATAGCACGGATCCGGATTCTGCCTTTCTAGGTCAATCAGATGTGCCAAACCCGCAGCTTACCTGTGGAACGTTTGCTATCTTCCTTCCCACCGTACACGACTTGCGTATCTTCAGTTCGCTCGCATGTCTGCTTCAAAAGCATAACCATGATCTCAATGTCTTTATCTATGACGAGCTCGATAATTCGAGCAATAAGCTAGGATGGGATGACCGTCATCTTGTTGTGGAAGGGTGTCGTCTGGCTTACAGCGTCGAATTGAACCGGTCGCCGTTTTCTCCCCGTCTTTCAGGACGTATCGCGTCAGAGTGGTTGGAGACGTTCGGTCGCCAGCCCGATGTCATTCTAGGGCTAAGTGAAGAGACATATTTCACTGGGCTATTAACCATCATCCATCCGAAACACTTATTCCAACTTATCCACATACCTCGGTCTGATCTTCCTTATTGTGGATGGATGGGCTCCCTATCTTTAACCGAGTGGCGAAGTTAGAATCTTCATTCACCTCACTACGTTTGCCTGACTGGATTTCTCATCAGATTGGAACGCCTTTCACATCGACATCAGTATTATCACGAAAGATAGACCATACTCCTTAGCAAGGCTGTTATCTTCGTTATCAAGCGGTTTATTCTTCGGAGATGCTGTCGATCTTCGTATTAATCTGGAACAATCATCTGATCATGCAACTATGACGATGGCTGAAAGTTTCAACTGGACACATGGCAGCCTCTTTCTTCACCATCGGGTCATCCAAGGTGGACTTCTTCCGGCCATTGTTGAGTCCTGGTACCCCGGATCAAATGATTCCTATGGCCTACTACTTGAAGATGATATCGAGCTTTCCCCCCTCTTCTATGCATGGGCAAAGATGTCTCTTCTTCGATACAGGTAATGCTACTTGCGTTTTAAGTTGACAATCCTCACCTCCCATCTCTCAGATATGGCGACCCTAGTAACAGATCACCTCACCTGTTTGGTATCAGTTTTTATCAGCAGAAGAACGTCGAGCTCCCTCTGGAGGGTCGGCGGGCTTTCGATGCCCGCAATCTGTTTTCTGCTAGTGGCATTTCTGATCCCTCAACACCTTACCTATCTCCTGTACCGTGCAGCTGGGGAGCAGTATATTTCCCGGAACATTGGCGAGAATTCCATGTTTATCTCGCTCTCCGACTCTCTGAATACTCGATGAAGATCAATGAAATTGTCGTTCCAAACGTTCGTTCAAATAATTGGACGAAATCCTGGAAGAAGTACTTCATCGAATTGGTGTATCTCCGTGGCTATGTGATGCTGTATCCAAACTATCCCGACTTTGTCTCTTTGTCAACAAATCACCTTGAGGTCGGATCACACGTAAAATTCCGAACGAAGGAGAAGAAAGAATCATTCATCGTTCCGCTAATGCAATTTTCTTCCTCTGCTCCTTCGCCCACTTCTGGGTTACTCGAGTTGCCTGACAATATGCTTCCTGGGTGGGATTCACTGCCGGTACTGAACTTGACTGGATCCTTGGCGACTCTGAAATCTCTAGCGGAAGTTGGAAGACGGCGACGCACCGAGCTCACAGGGTGCATCAACGATCCCGCGTGGTACGACGTGCAAGACCTCATGTGCATTGGCGGATAAACTGATTCTGAACAGATCAAAGTCTTGTATACTTGTATAATGCGTAAAAGCACAATGTAGAAGATAAAGGAAGCGATATCAGGACAAACGAAAGCATTACAGAGCAATCTGAGAACTATCTAACCCAAGGGCGTGTAGGAATAGATTTACATTGGCTAATTTTGTCTGACGCTCGTCCTCAGTGGCAACCCAGCCCTTGTTAGCACTCAATACATTGTCCAGAATCTTCTCACGCAAAGCTGCAACGAGGACATGATGTTGCTCAATCGCTGCGTGTAAAGCTACCGCAGCAAGCAATTGCCACACAGGCTGATCAGCTTGGTCTACTGGTCTAACCAGCCCTGAAAGGGAATTCAGCGCCATTCTGGTGGAGGGGAAAAGCGAAGGAAAATGCGGGGCGAGAAGGTGGAACATATGATCGAACATGAGTTGCCTAACACCAAGTGTGATGTGAGAGATTAAAATGAAAATAACTAAGTTCTGCATACCATTGCTGAGCCTCTTCGGCTGTTGGCGTCTCAGTCAGCTCGATGCCGCTTGATAGTGCTTGTTTCATAACTTCTACTCGACTGAGGAGTAAAGTCAGCAGAGCAACTCCAGCCTATGAGCACAATTCACTGTCAGTGTCAGTGCAAGAAGACCATTCGCGTACCCCTGATCGTGCAACCAACACAATATTAGTTCGATCCAGCAAGAGGCCAAGGAGACCTGTGACGAGTCGAAGATCCGCTCTTGCTACAACAGGCAAGATACTATGTAAGACACCTAACAAGAATGCATCAGATTGGCGCTCCGCGTCTGCACGTTGACTTGAATCCTCAAAAGTGTCAAGCAAAGGTGCCTGTTGAACAACATCCAGTTGATCAAAGCATGCAACAAGCAGAGTCAAAAGCGTGAACATCCTTTGATGGCTCAAGTGACGAGTGAGCCTTGGTAAGATCTTTTTGCCTTTACTTGGGAAAAGGAGTGAAATAAACGGATGTGGGTTGCTAAACAAAGGCAGCTAAGAAACTACTGATGCCATGAGAGGAATGAAAATACCTGGTTTCAAGCGGCACCATGACCTTTAAACCGTCCCAGAGCTCATCAACTGCTTCATCATACTCCCTTTTCCTGCGGAATGAAATAAGGAAGAGCTCATAAAACCATGTGAAGAGCTGACCACTCTTGTGCTTGTTCCTCTCCTTCTTCAGGGGTGATCTCATTTCTTTTGATCCCTTCCGTTTTGAATAATACGTCATAAAGACTTTCCAGTGCCACCAGGATCTGCCGATGAGTCAAGGGTTCCCTACGAACCAGGTTGTCCGTCTGGTACAAAAAGACGTGAATGAGATCCCCAGACCGCTTGATTTCGTATCACTCACACCGCCTACGTTACCCAAAGCTTCCCGACCTAACTTGGCGGCCTCCTTAGCAGCACCTTCATTTGTGTTCTGAATGGATTCTTTTGATGTGTGCGCATGAGCTGGAGACATCGTCGGGGAAGCACCATGATTAGCAGCATCAACCTGAAGAAGCTGCCGGGGAGCTGCCTTATAGCTTCGACCAGAGGTTTTTCCAAGGGCGCCTTGAAGACTATGAAGAGCTTAGCAAACAAAGATTGTCGTTAGTCCAACTACGTGGTTACCAGACAGGACAGCTCACAATGAAGGCCTTTCTCTTCTTCTCTCTTCCTAGCATTGCTGACGATCCTTTCAACCTGTTGTTCCATTCGTAACATTGCGTTAGGCCGTCGATTTCCACCCTTCTGAGCCAGACCAAGACCAACGCCACCTCCTGAAGTAAACTTCAACACACGCTCATCCTGAGACTGGATGCCCATGCGAGATCGTTGAATGGCACCATACACTTGAGCATAAAAGTCATCTGCGTAGGGGTCCTGCGTGACGAGTTGGGAAACTTGGATTCTGGTAATGAAATCCTTGTCTGATTGGGTCATAAGGTCATTGTACCGAGCCTTGGTCGATAATTAACGTTCAGTATGAAAATCAGACGAGGACTGCCTTCACCATATGAGCAATCTTCATAGCCTTTCTTCGTCTCTTTTCTTCCATCTTCTCAGCCTCGACGATCTTCTTCATCGCCTCCATTCTTAACGACTCTTGTTCTGCCAGTGTGGATGCACCTTGCATTTCCCGCATGAATTCAACCTGTACCATTTCCGAGAGAAGACGTTGCTGGAGTTGTATGTTCTGAGGGACGTGGTGCATGCTCTCTTGCGATGATACTGAGAAGGGGCCATGCCCGATAGCAGGGGACTCAGAGCGTTGATGTAAAGCATGGGCAGCCTGTAGTTCAGCAACTGTTGGACCAGAAGGCTGCCTATAATGGACAACGTGATTCGGACTGTGGGTTTTTTGCATATTCATCTGGACAATCCTTTGTCGTTCCATTTGACGCTCCAATTCTTCCAGTCGCAGTTGCTCCTGTAGTTCCAGAAGGCGCTGCTGTTGCTGCAATTCTTGCTGCTGCTGAAGGAGAAGAATTTGACGCTGGTGTTCGTGGAAACGAGGAGACTGGGAGGCGCCAGGAAGCATTCGGGGTGGAGGCGTTTGGTGGTGGATATGTTCTCTTTGATGCTGCTGTAAGGCACGCTGGATCTGAAGCTGATGTTGATGCTCTTGTTGATACTGAAGGATTTGCTGACGTTGCAATTCCTGCTCCTGCTGTTGCTGAAGTATCCGTAGGTTTTCCTCTTCTTGTTGTAATAATAACAGTTGCTGCTGTCGCCGAGTTGCTGCGCGAGATTGACTGGCTGCCGCAACCATCTCAGTTTCGATTTCTTGAAGCGTCCGAATACCTTGGGTGGAGACGGGGGTGCTTATTTGTTGACCGACTACGGGCGATGCTCTCCCAAGGTATGGAGATAATCTAAACGAAGGTGAACCACGACGAAGCTCATTGACAGTGGAGCGACCGGTGCCATTAACTCGAGGAAGAACAGAAAAGAGTGACTTGTCGTCCCATATCGCTTCCAAGGAGTTAGTGAGGGGTGGAACTGGTAATAAAACGGAGGGTCAAGAGTAGGACAGGGAGGCCATATGTTGGTAAAATCGTACGAGGTTGACTTGGCTTGGGGGAAGGAGCTGACTTTTTGGTTTGACGAGCCTGCTCCTGAACAGCTTTCTCGGTATTCCTCGATTGACGGATAGTATTAGAGAAATCAAAATCTTTGCCTTCGAAAAGGCAGCGGAACCTTGAGTTGATGTCGTTACAGACTTGCAAAGAACCCCTCACCGACACTGCCCACTCCACCAAAAGTCTCATCGTTTAGTTCATCACCTCCCTCTTGAAGGAGATCTCCTAGACCATCGTATCCTTCTTCGCCCCAAGTGTAAACAGCGACGTCGTCAGTTTGATGTACATTACTCTTCTTAAAATTGAGCCTTTCTTGTTCTAGATCACTCTGCTCGAAACCGAAGAAATCCATGAGAACATGAAGAAAAGGAAAAAAAGATATCTGGAGATATCTGGAAGATATTGAGAATACAGGGAAAAAGCTTTTTGTTTGTTTTCGTTGTCAATACCAAATACAATTCTACAGAGTCTAATTCTTGAATCTACATAACTATCACTGTTCACATCTTCTTTCCATGATGCTTGTGCACAGTCTCTAAAAAGTCTAGCAGCGTACTGGCACTCCAGGCTTGCGTGTTGCATGAATCTGGGCAGTACTGTCCATTCTCGTTCGTCAGCTCAGGTATTCCGGCCCAAGCGTCGTTCTGGATATGGTGGCGAGGAGAGAGCAAAATCTGATGGAGATGGTATAAGACGTTCCTTGTGTCCTATACAAATTCGTCAGTACATATCAGGTTCATGCCAGTAGAAGCAACCTACTGCCTCCCCTGTCCCTTGCCGTGTTGCAAAGTGGAGGTAGGCACGCAAAAAGTATCCTAATGGCCATCCCCATTCGGGACCCTGCGATAAACCTTTCTTAACACAAAAATAAATACGCGACAAAAAGAAAACAAACATTATGATAATTCAATCCTTTTGCAATCGCTGGGTCAGCCGAGTCGTTGGCATTATCGTAAACAGGACGGTACTGGAGATCCATAGGATCTAATGTTTTCATCCCAAGCGGCCCTCGCAAAACCTGGTCCGTAAGTTCCAAGGCACCAAGCGCATGCTGATCATTGAACATCTCTGGGGCCACAGTCATAGCAATAGGGAAGTTTGGACGGAACTGGTAATCAGACCACTCTCTACCAGAGCCGGAGCCGTAGACGTCTTTGTATATGCCTCTGCGATTGACTACTGCAGGATTTATTCTGTACTTGATATCATCCGATGGATCTGGAAGGGGAGCAGAGGGATGTTTTGAATAACAAGATCATGCAAAACACAGGACCTCACCAGAGGGCACATAGTAACATTTTTCGAAAGACGATTGGATCAAATCGGACCATTCTTTGTATGTGACAAGTCGGTCCTGACCGTTGACTGTTAACAAACGTATCAGATACTCGAATTTTATGATTTTTCGAACCACTCACTCTGTGCATGAACTCCCTTGAAATGGAATTTGCCAGCTCTGGACAACTCGTCCAACCATCTGAGGGTGCTCTTCAGCAACCCAGTGATCTCCACAGGCGCGCCATCTCTCGGTGTCCCAGGAACACCCTTGGTACCAGCACTTAGCGATTCTCCCATCTTGTCCATCCACGTCCCGCAATTATGTTGACTTCCTCCGAAAATGAGCCCAGTTTCCCAATCAACATATATATCAATGTTGAACCCTTCATCACTCATCTGCCTGTCGAGGTCCGGCCCAGCATTGTGCTCCCTAAAATGAATACCATCCGCATGACGCTGAAGAATCTCTTGTATAATTTCAGCGACACTACTCGTGTAGGCATAAGCACGGTGATCATTCCAAGGAACCCAGGTGTCGTCTTTCGGGAATCGACGCTTGACAGACTCGGAGAGTATGGAAATCCCGTCGGGTGCACCGCCAACGTAATCCTGGATATTCTGCAGCATCCACCAAGGCGAGTCACGAGAGTTATATCTATAAACGAAGCCCTGAGTATCGAGAGAGGAGAGATACCAAGGAACTTACCGAGGATTGCGTACCGAGTCTAATAAATTCGGGATCAACCCATGTTTCAGTGTGGACGCGAACGCGAGGATGTGTTTTTTTGCCCCGTCAAAGTTTCCAGTCGTCAGGAAGAGTCCCCGTAGAGAAATAAATACATCTCGTCCCCAGCACCTGGCCCATCCAGCAGCAAAATGCGGAAGACCAGCAGCCAGAGAAGGTGTAGCAACACTAGGGTCGAGCGACGCCGACTTGACTATCCCGTGCATTTGGACGGCACACAGTGCGAGGTCATGGGTAAAAGTGTGGCCCTCCACTACAAACTCTGACGATTGCTCGATGACTGCACGACGCGCTGCCCTATACGCTTCGGAAATAACAAGTGCGAAATACTTTGGCCGCAGAAAGCTCGGGACGTTAGTCTTGACGCGCTCAAAGCGTTCCTTGATCCATTGAGCAGGCTTCTCCAGCATGGGGAACATCGCTATTTGGCTTTGGGGATGAAAAAAAAGTAAGTGACGAGGACAAACGCGGAGGCTACGGTGGTCACGCACTCAGTCAGTCGCTTGTAGACATAATCCAAGGCCCAAATTCCTTCTCTCAAATGCGCACAAAGCGGGTGACCTAGATCATTATACCTCATAATACTTCTCAACGGATGCATCCAACCCTCTAACCCGCAATACACCATCTTTCCCGAACCCGGTATATCATATACCCCAAACTGGCCATCGGTCGCGTCACGTTCTTCACCATCCGCACGATATAGAATTACATTGAGGTCCACCAGAGAAAGGTCACTAAAAGCTTCCTGTGCGCCAGAAGAGCAGAAAGCGTCGAGCGATGCGTCATATTCCTGTAGCTGCGTCTCGAAAAGCATGATGCTACCTGGTGGAAAATACTCCGGGACAACAACTTCCGCGTAGGGACCTTCGTGATCAAGGGCCTGAGGAACAACAACGGTAGCCATCTCTACTAGTTTGGATGGTAGTCCGCGAAGTGTCTTAGTATCTGTTGGGACTTCGTACGAAGAGATGTTAATGCTTGCTCCGAGAATAAATTTCGCGCATGTTCGGCGAAGCTTGATAGGGTTGACTGTTAAGCACCAATATCAGCACCAGTTCCGGGATTTGAATCCAATGCGCACTGAATCCACGATCTTTCGACCCTTTAGAAAACGCTGTGTGGGCAACCAGCAAATACCCTCTCTGAGTGGCTGGCTGCACACGATGCACCACAATGTACTAGCCACCGATTGTAACAATCAGCAAAATACCAGAGGGAATTGAAACATTGTGACAAACGTCATTTTCCTGATGCACATGCCCCTCTTCATATTCACCTATCATCATCTCTAGATGCAACCCGTTCAACACCCTCTTAACTCGCGAAATGCCACTTTCATCTCCCAAACCAGTAATTTGATACACGCGCGTCTCATTCACGAGATTTAGGAGCTTGGGGTAAAGATCATCGAACCCTTTCACAGAGCCAATGGCACTGTAACTGAAGGTAACAAGAGCGCCAGTTGAGAGGACATCTTCTGCAGAACGTTTGTCCAGGGGAGACTCATTATCATGAGTAAGGTCATAGAAAAGTGCATGAGGCAGAGAACCATTGAGCGGACTGACGACACAGGTGCGTACAGGCCCCCTTCCAGTCGGCGAGGGCAGATCTTCTACGTTCGTCAGACAAGCTCCGTCCATCGAACCTGCAACAGGGCAAAAGAGTCACCGATAAGTATTACGCCAAATGCAGGATAACACACCAATAGGCTTCCCGACACCGTGCCTGTAAATCAACCTCGATAGTTCCTTTACATCGTACCCATTCCCGCTCTCTCTGATCAAACTATTCACGCCCAGCTCCCTGACAAACATCAAATCCATATCCTCACTCCCAGTGAACAGCTCCGCGCAGACATATAAATCCGGCCTCACCGCTCGTGCTGCATCTAGCATCGACGTACCCACTTCCAAAGGTGTGGAATGGCAATTATCGATACGAAATCCATCAAATGTACGCGCAAGGGAAATTACATATAAGGTCATGTGTGCCCATAGCCATGGATTTGCGGAGGGAGAGGATCCATAACGCAATTTAACGCAGTCTCCCCAAACGATGACCTCACGTCGGAGATAGGCTTTGGATGGTGGTAGGGCAAAATTTTGGAGGGGGTCGGCATTCCATATCCATCCGTTGTTGGCAAGGGAGTACACGAGCGGGTCTGCATTTGGCGTAGGGGTCAACCGCGTGAAGTAGAGTTCGACCAACGGATTCCTGCGTCAAATTAATCAATAATTATCTCCATGTATAGCATGCTGTCGACTCACTTTCTGCTAATACTACCTAGCTTTGGGCCATAATCGTCCAATCTCGTATATCTGACCCGATTTCTTATGTTGTCAATCGCAACCTTCATGTCCTCCTCCCACTCTCTGTAAAGGGGAGTATTAATGGCATCCACCACCCTGATCCAGGCGTCTGCTAGGGCATCGACATCCTCAACGTCCACAAAAGCAGCCTTAATGAGTGACGCCCCCACGTCCACATCCACATAAACACCGAACCTGGAGGCCAGGGCCCCAAGTCCGGTAATCATACCCTGAACTTTGACAATGTCCGCGAGCTCGGCAACAGACTTCCCTTTGACGTCGGGCCCTGACCATGCTTGATATGCCCCAGAGCGCAGAGCGGCCTTGATGGAGTCCCTTTCCTGTCGAACATTCAAGACGTAGAATTGCCACAGCTCTAGATCCTTGACGGTGACGTTAAATGCATTGATGAGGATTTCAAGATCTGCCTCGGAAGAGATTTGCGTCGGAAGGCCTCTCGCTGTAAGAGACTCAGAGAACTGAATGATTGCAGAATCAAGTTCTAGGGCAGGGGTCAGATGGGGAGAATTGGCAGGACTGTACCCTTCACATAAATATACGTATAAGCACATGACGTAGCTGTACGTAGAAATGACGCACCAGCTTCTGGGTGGTCGAAAAGCCACGGGCTATCGTTCGCTGTGTGATTTAGCACGATGTCCGTCATACTGAGCAATCCATATTCATCTTTGGCAAGCTTGAGAGTCTCTTCCACCTTGGTGGCGTCTGCGCCAGCACTGGCATCATAACACAGCTGGGATCTGATAGAGTATGGACTTCCGCTCTCGCCTCTCTCCTGTAACGGAGTCCAATGGAGCATTGTGTAGCCCCTTTGACTAGCTTCTTCAAAATGCTCCCTCCATTGATCAATAGGACCCATCCATTTAGACACAACAGTCAAGATCGCCAGCCCATTTAGTGGGAGGTTAACATGTTGGTCCTTACTGACCGCCGCACCGCCGCTGGCAGGGGACAACGGGGTCAAGGTTTCAGGATCCAAGATGGCTGTACGAGCCTTGGTTTTAAGGACGGGATCAATGTTGAAATATCCGTGTCTGCCCTTGATCCTGTCTCGTGGGCTATCGCCATCGTATTCAACCCAGTACACGAATGCGCCAGCATGGGATATTGGTAGATCGACATGAATTGGTTTGGAATAATCGGTAGGCAGCCTAGACGGTGGTGAATATATGCGCGCTACATTCTGGGCAAAGGTCTACCTTCTTTTGGCAAAGCGATCTCGCCCAAAAGTTCCACCGTCTAAGGGAAAATTGGTCTTAAACACACCATTTCTAGCGGCAGGGGTACCAGCTTCGATTGAAACGCGTAAAATATATGGCACGTATGCTGGCGGTAGTCTAATATACTGGACCGAGGGGTAAGTGACGGCTACCGGGAGATAAAATAAGAAAGTATACTGAGCAGTCGTCGTGTGGGCCTCCATCTGCATCAAGATGCAATTCAAATACGCGGATGGGAGCCTCTCCTGGCTGGATATGCGATTGAAAAAACTGGATACCTTCATCAGCTGGTGTCTTTGGGCTTGTCGGGCTTGAACTAGAGGGAGAACGAGAGCTAGACTTTGAGCGCTTTGGGATTGAAATTTGTTTTCCATATGCATGATTTCTGCCCTTTGCCATCGTCACGGACGACGAGGAGGGATGAGTGGAGGTGGGGTGACTACTACTATACTAGTAAATGATGTCACAACAAGTTGATGCTGACGATCAAAATTACTATTGATATCTGTATGATATCTGTATGATATCTGTATGATATCTGTATGATATCTGCATGATATCTGCATGTTGTCTGTATAAGATCCTGTGAGATCCCTACTATAAATCGTAGATAGAATCCGTCTCCTTCCCTCCGTGTACTTTTTATCTCGTAACCTTGTCAATCTGTGCGAATTGCAGCCTCTGCCAAAAAAACACCCTCAACACTTGAAAACTAACCAAACCAAGATGTTGCGCTTACTGAAAAACTCGTATGACAGCCAGCAAAGGGCGGTACTGGGCATGATAGTCAGTACCCGCGGCGTCAACCCTCGACCAAATCCCTTCAGTCCGTCTCGCATCCATATAACCCGAATGGCGTCCTTCATTCCCCTAACGTTTCGAATATCCGTGTCGGTCGACGTTCCTCTAGTCTGCAGAATCGTTTTTGCCACATCCAAAGGTGTCGTGACACCGGCGGCCGCTGCGCCTGCTATAGCACCAGAAAGAATATGTGTCGTGGGGGAATACTGTTGAGAAGGGTTCAGAAATCGTTTGCATTGCTCGTATACTGTTAATTGAATCGCATTAAATGGTATTGAAATAGCCAATGTCGTAGGGTAGGACACGTAGAAAGCTGCAAAGCCTTCATTTCGGAATACCACACGAGCGCATGTTAGGACAGATCGAAATTCAGACTTGTGGACCTGCATCCTTTGCTTGACGACTGTAGATGAGGAAATATGTCAAGAAAGTCAGGCATACACTATCTTTGCGTACCATCGAAAGGATTCATCAATGCATCGCTCGCAATAGTTGCTGAAGCACCAGCCAATGCTGCATGAGACGAAGGAAGAGGCATCAGGGCCCATTCAGTGCTACGGATCACACAGAGCTTACATGTCGCGACCCATTGATTACCAGCTTCGTTCCCTCCCGCCAGTTCCTTCACCGCCTCTAGTGTTCCGAAATGCACCGCATGAGCTGGACCAGCACCCAGTACAACCGAAGACACGCCACGCCAAAGCGCTCTCATTCCCTCGGTAGATGATATTCGCGTGAAAGCATTGCCAACGCCACTGTAAACTGCCACTGGTGATGCGGCAAAGACCTGCATTCGTGTCTATCTACCCGTAAGAACACGATGTTGTAACCGAAGACTTATGGCTCACTTTGATGCTGTCTACTGGGAACATGACCACATGCTCAGATATGCCTGCCTAGAAGCGAGTCAGCCGTTGCTTCCGAATCCATGTTCATTGAACTGTACTAGAGCCCCAGCCAGCATGTTAACCTGTAAGGGTGAAGATGAGAACATAAATAACTTGTTGGCATGTATGAAGAACACGCACGGGAAGACCTGCATTTGGTGGCAGGGCCTCGTAATCTATTTCTTGAGCCATGTACCACGGCCTGGAGGTCAAAACAGACACTCCAAGGAATGGAAGTAGGAGGAAGACGGAAAGATGCCTTTGCTGGCAGATTTTTTTCGTACGTGCGGGTGACCCGAAAAGGGTCATATAATATAAAGGCTATAATTAGATGCTGACCCGCTCGCCGATCCCAACTTGGGGCTCGTTCTCTACCGTAGTCGAGAGAGCGCACACGTGTACAGAAGGAACTTGTCATACAGTCACTGAAATAACGCGTTCTTCGTGTAAAGTTACTTCCCAGCGAAGCAGCAGCAACTACGAATCGTTCACAATGTATATTACGTGGACTTGCTCACCCTCCGAGTCCAACCCCAGGTTGCTATTCAAGGGCCGTTTACATCAAGTGCAGCCAGTCGATCATGCTCGTCAATATCTCTGATAAAACATCATCAGATAGTCCCATGACAAAGCATAATGATCTTAAGACTTACATTGCCTCCCAAGGATAGTCTAGCCTACAGAAAGAAAAGAAAAGACAAAAACATATTATGAGCATAATGCTACCAGGTCTAAAAGTGTTACTACTTGCCACATATCCTCAACCTCAGAACCAGCGTAATATCTACACAATATTAGGACAAGTGCACACGCTACTAATCCCCGAACTTACAATGTTCCCAGAGGCAGATCTGCCAATTTAGGTTTGTTTTTGTTATGCACCACAAATATAGCGAACTTGGTAGCCGCACGAAGTTCCTCACGGTTGGATTGAGGATGGGACAGCAGTTCGGTTTCCACATCTTTCTGTAGTTCAGACAATGCATAACTAACAACGCTTAGACTCTGATAATCTCATATAAGAGTAGTTTGCATACTGTAAGGTTTTTCGGGTGTCATCAACCTCGTCCTGCGTTAAACACGGAATTAGATGAGACACAAGTTCTGCTATCATCTGAAACTCACAACAATCAGACTTCGCTTGCCGAGAAGGAGTCTTCCAGATTCAGGTCCCCTGATTGTGATTGATAGTTTTCCATGAACAGGTGGTTATGATCTTAGGTGGCACCTACAGCCATTGGGTTCGAATGACCTCATTCCCAATTTGCTCAGCTGTGGTTCCTGGGAGAGGCTCGTAGAGCGATAGTCCAATTGCTTGAATCTGAAGAGTTTTTTTATCTGTCCCATGACGAAGGAGGGTACGCTACAATGCGCAAAGGCACGTCATATAAGGGTTTAATCACTGAGGGCAACGGCCTACCATGACCCTAGCGGGGAAAAATCCGCTGTGTATACGATGTTCAGAAGTGAATATGATGGAGGGAATTTCAAATTTTCACTGACCCTCCACCTGAATAACAGCGAAACATATCAGTGATACAGAAAGTGGATTGACAATAAAACTCTACGTGCCGATCGCTATCAAGAGTTCTGGATTAAATTCTTCGGCGATCTTGGGAGTAGCAGATCGGATGAGGTTGTGTATATCATTGTAGGTAACATGCCAGTGCTTCACTTCGGCGAGCATAGCTGGATTGGCGATTGCAATGAATATGAGTTGAAAGAGACTCTAGATCTCGATCACGTGTGTAACACTGCATCTTCAACGGCGACGACGACAGGAGTCAGAGTTATGTCTGGCCATAGCGCAGGTAACCCATAATCATGGAATACTTTTATCGACTCATTAAAATTCGACAGATGGACTCTCCGGATCAAGTTCAAGCCTCTCTCCCTCCAAGGCTATCAGTAGTCTAGCAAAAAAGCAGGCAGATACCACCCGGCAAGGGACGCAAAAGCTCAAATTTGTACCAACCCTTCCCGCCAGGAGAAAAAAGGAGTGCGTGGGTCTGTTGCTGTCTTTCCTCCCAGTCATATCAATATGTACTTTCCAGGGAAATCAAAGCAGTTCGTTTCATCAAGTGCAATTCACCGCTTCAGGTTGATGTATATTACAGGAACCCTCTACGCCAACACGTTCATCTACTGCTGCTGAGCGTGGGAATAGACGCGGACGTGGACGTGGACGTGGAGAAGGCTCTGGACATGGAAGAGGACGAGGTACATCTCGGCCAGAGTCTGAGATGACTGCAAGTGGGCCTTTCGCCATGGGACCTGCATTAGCTGGAAATAATGCTAGACGCTCGGTTCCTCGATCCAACTTCGCGCCTATTGTGTCGCCTTCTAAATCGGGTCCATCGCCAGCAACGTCCCTCACTCATAGCGTTGCGCCGTTACTCAAAAGAGAAGAAGAGTTCAGAGTCAAGGGCAAGGGCAAAGAGCTGGTCGAAACTCCACAGGATGAGGAGGTGTATTCAGACCCTGATGAAGGCGTTGAGATCGTAGACATGGAGAATGTACGTCAAATGGATTGGATGGCACCAGAAGGGCTCCGAAAAGAGCGTCACGTAAGGAAGATAAAAAAAGAGGGTTTTTCAGAAGGCGCTAGTACGTCTTCCCGTCATATTTTGTGGTACACCCTCAGCAATTTTATTTCAGTTACAGGTGATGTTGACAGCGCAAATGCGTTAGACCTCAGCGACAGTGAGGAGGAAGAGGAGTTGGAAGATATTATGGAGCATTTCGCTACTAATACTGGTATTGGAACGGTAAGATTTTAGCTCCCCCTCTCTTGCTTGTTTTTTTGCTTGACATAGACATGCAGGATCCTACTTTAATTGAAGAACGATTGTACTTCTTCCAATTTCCCGTTCCCTTTCCGGAGTTTATTCAGAAGCCTACTTCTCCATCACCGACGAAGGATTCTTTGCCACCAAATGATACAAGCAGAAAGGTCGCATTTACTGAAGATATGAAAATGGAACAAGGTTCAAACAAAGACGTAGACTCGAAAAATCAACAGCCTAAAATCGACGGCATCATCGGACGGCTTGAGATCTACCGTAGCGGCGCGGTAAAGATGCATTTGGCGAACGGGATACTCCTCGACGTACGCTCTATCCAGGTTATGCAGCTCTTGCTGCTCACGATGTCTTGGCAGGTAAACGCAGCAACCCAACCCTCCTTCCTTCAACAAGCAGTATATCTTGACGAGAAGGAGAAACAACTAATCGTCCTGGGTGAGGTCAATAAGCGGTTTTCTGTTTCTCCCAACGTTGAAAAGCTTCTAGCTGCGATGGAGGCAGCAGATCGAGAGCCCACCACTATATTGGATGGAGAAAATTTGATTCGAATGGATGCTACATAGCGCACGGAGTGCGAGAGCTTCTAGTAAACACTTTGTGATTAATCCGGTATTACTGAACAAACCCTATTTCAAATATCCCAAGACAACTTGATCTGGTCGCCATATGCCGCCTACCCGTCACATCCGAGTACCAAACTCTGACATAAAGCTGCTCCAGATTGCGGCCTGATTCTGACACTAGCCAGGAAAGTTCCTTGGGAGGGGGGGAGGGGGTCGCGCACTTTTGATAAGTGGGATGAATGAATATCGCGATGACGAGAAAATTCAGGATCAAAGCTACCAAGCGCTGCGCGTTGATCTGCCTGATCATGAGGCGTGTGGCCTGGGTCAAACCCCACAGCAATGGGCGGAGGGGTAGGGGCTGAGGTATGACTTGTTGCTGATCTTCGACCGACGTACTCTGTTGTTCGTGTGTTTTCCAACGCCCGTGGCAACAACAGGATACACATTTCCAGATGTGGCATTGTTTTCGTCCATCTCAAAATCTTGACTGGTGCTTGGATGATTGCCCAGCTTCTCATAGTACTCCATTAACAGTTTTGGAGTGCCAAACTGGTTACCAGGACTACCACCGCCATTTGCACAGTGATCTGCTGCAGAAATTGCTGGCGAATTTGACTTGGTTGTGATCACAAACTGTCGGCTGCCCAGGACCTCTAGTTCTTCGGGCTCGTTGGGATCACTTGAAACCTTGGTTCTTATGACACCAAAGTCCATGCTTGAAAGCAGCGTACATAGAGAATGCTCGCTTGTAAATATTTTTCAATGTAGTCTAGCTCCATAAGCAAAAATTATTCACATAGAAGCAATTGGCAGGCTCACTAATGTGGCTGGGGGACAGCATGGGCTTGAACCTTCTTCGTAGAATGGAAGTGTCGTTTCAGGTTCTCGCAAGGCATTTCGCGCAAATGTGCATCCTGGACTCTCAACAAGAACGAGGTATCATCAGTGGGTACCCATGGCAGCCTATTAACTACGTACACACGAGGAAAAAATACCAGACCAGAAATACCAAACATGGTGGACGCGAGGACAGCCTGGATACAGGCCTCGAAGGCTAGACATCAGCCGACAGGCATTTTGGTAAACAGCTATGACGGAAGGTGCGTATTTATGCCTGTGAGGGTTTTCCGACTCCTGCCGGACTGCTCGAGTAAAGTAACTGCGGCGAATGTACAGAAGATCTGCCATGTATGAAACTATTGAAACTTCAGTAACAAGGAGAGCAAGAGGCATACTGACTAGACTCTCTCAGACACAATGCACAGTACTGCTGCAAAGCCTGCGAGGGATCGCTGGACCACGGCCGCCCTGGCTCAGATGACCGGACTGGAGAATGAAGATAATTTGGGGCTGGAAATTTACGAATAGTTTTGTCAATTTCAAGGAGGGTGGAGTAGGGCGGCATTCTTGCACTGAAGAGATGCTGCGATGAAATAGAGAGGCATGTCGCAGCATACCGGAATTTCCAGGCATGGACTGCATGAATATACTTATGAGCCGTCTCTGGACATGAACGAATCATACATCCAAGCTCTATTTTCCCAGAAGCCCTGACGAACGGCTTAAGGTCATCCGCAAACTTGCAGTCAGTGTGCTGTACCATTAGAGCTCCAGGCCGACCGCCGACTAGGCTCTTAATAGAATGAGTAGAAGGATTGAAGTCCAAGATTCCCACACGAAAAGCTCCCAGAAAACCTAAGAAAAGATCATTTTGGCTAAGCAAACCGTATAATGGAGCAACTTGGAAAGTTTTCGTCATCGCCGCTGAACCTCTTCCGGGCATAGATTCCATCCTGCGCTGTCACGTTCTGAGCGGCATGAGTGTAATTTGCAATAATCAAAACTCTGACTCACGAAGTCCAGTCGATATGGTCATAAAATACAGTAGGATTGCCATCAAGACGAAGATCTCTGAATAGATTAGACTGACCATCTGAGCGATTCGGGCGCACATTCCAGTTAACAATCATCTTTCTTCCTTCCCAGCTGGGTCCGAATTATAGATAAAACAATCAATCAAGAAAAGGGCCTGGACTGTAGGGCTCGTCGCTTCGTTGACGATAGGCTCCAGAGAGAATGCTGCACGAGATATGTTTTCTCCAGATTATCTGGATAAGGATGTGAATCGTACAGCATGGCGTGCGCTAGGAGGCGATGGGAATGCAAAGTGTCCGCGCATGGATAGTCACGAGCACCGTAAATTGGATCAAGAACATTGGCAACGAAGTCTTCATGAACAACAGGGTCATATAGATAAACCCTGTGTTTAGCAAGGATAGGATATAAACAGGCAAACATACATCCAAGCGACAGTCGTGTAATGTATGGACGCCAGCTCGATGGCCCTCTTTCTGGTGGGCAAGTAGGGAGTGAATACGGAGTTGACGTAAGAACTATTTCTGAATCCTAATGGAAATGCATTTATGAGGGCGATGATCTCGGGCGGTAGGTCGAGATTTGAAGACGGCTTGGTTAATGATTTTTCACTGTCCGAGAGCTGGGATGTATATGTCAGTAAAACATAGAAAGGGACGTGATGGCTACACACCGGAAATAGGTCTTGCAGGTACTGAATGACAAACATGAACAATACACGATGCATGGGAAGGGAAGCGGCCTACCTCTGCACCTACTGATTCTCTATGGTACCTCGCCTGTCCATCTCGACCTAACAAG
Organism: Tricholoma saponaceum; assembly: GCA_003313625.1. Classification (NCBI taxonomy): domain Eukaryota; kingdom Fungi; phylum Basidiomycota; class Agaricomycetes; order Agaricales; family Tricholomataceae; genus Tricholoma; species Tricholoma saponaceum. The sequence continues at coordinate 19,155 of QLOJ01000255.1, forward strand.
AGAGAGCCAATGGACTCAGACATGTTGCCAAGATCATCCTCAAACGCAGCTTCAGTGTCGACCGTCAATGCTAAAAGCAGCTGAGTGCAGCCTGTATCGTCATTTGACTTAGTCCGGAGCACTATTTCGAGTTCCCGAACTCTTACTGTCAGAGACTTCACCTGCTCAGAGAGTTTCTGGGCGTGAGCCATGAGAACTCTGCGGGTCAGACGCTGGTCACTGGGTAATGTGTGCACAGCACTCGCTTACTTGTTTCCCTTCGTGGACGTCAGAGGATAAATAAAATATCATTCAAGGTCTTCCTTCAGAGGCGTTCCACAAACGGAATAGCGAAACGAACCCTCCTAGCACATCCTCGCCTGACGGATTTCATTGAGACAGGGAGCTGACCTGTATATAGACACCGCACCTAATACAAGATTGACAAGGAAATGTTCTGTGGGTGTTATGCAGCAAGAAACACTTTGACGTAGGCCCGGGAGTGAAGATACCTATCACATTTGAGTCTATTTGAGTTTGGATCTAGAAGGGCATCCCGTTTGTAAGCCCACCACGATTGTCAGATGAGCAGTAGCGCACCTTCTACAATCTGCACAGGACGGCCCTATCTTCCGTGTATCAGAACTATCGCCGGAAGGACTCGCAGTGGCATTCAATATTCATCGAACACGGGTCAGAGACTCAGAGGTAATGGGAACAAGCTAAAATGACAAATAACAAGTTTCAAAGTTTAAACTTCCATGAGGCCGATCAAATCCACCCTAAAATATGTACTCTTTACACATCACAAATGTATTTTCACTTCAACTAGATACATACTCAAGTACTATATATATGCAGTGGGTAGCCAAGCAACGAGGGCCATAACCTGAAAGGTAAGATCTTGTTAACACTGTGGGGACAGCAAATTTATCATATTCTCGCCATATTATGGTCCCGAACGGAGCCTTACACATCACAAATGTATTTTCACTTCAACTAGATACATACTCAAGTACTATATATATGCAGTGGGTAGCCAAGCAACGAGGGCCGTAACCTGAAAGGTAAGATCTTGTTAACACTGTGGGGACAGCAAATTTACATAGAAACAAAAACAAAAATTGAATAGTTCAGAAATAGCGGGTCGAGTATTGCCAAAGCAATCCCACCCGAAGGTAGCTGAGATACGTTTCTGCATTGCAGGATACGCTCCTGCATAAAGCCAAATGCCTCAAACATCATAATAACAAGGACGACGCGAGAAATAACATAAGAAATGAGGTACTCACCACAACCTTAAGTATTGGTCGAGAGGAGAAGGTGAGAAAAACTAAGGGGTGTAGTTGGTTTAATTTATAGAGTTCAAGTCTGAACTCCGAAACTCCGCCGTCTCGACTACAACAACCGCCGCCTGTATGTCAACCCCTCAGCAAGCAACATTGGGTTCTGCGTACCCTGCTGCTCTAGATAATCAGCAAACGCAGCCTGGTGCTGCCTCTGTCCCTTCATCGTCAAGTCAACCACAATCAAGACAAGCGGCAGAGGAAGCACGAAAAGATCGTACCTTGGCCGAGTTTATGCTTATGTTGGACGACTATGAACCATTGGTATATCTGTTTAGCACTTGGGGAATGTAAACTCAGTGTTATTGCATTAGATTCCCAACGAAGTGACAGATTATTACCTACAGCGGGTAGGTTTTGAGTGTGAAGATGTTAGGCTGTACGTCCAGTGTTTCTATGATCGACGGATTTTCCTAATCCATATATCAACGACGCAGAAAACGATTGCTCTCCCTTGCTGCACAAAAGTTTGTCTCTGATATTGCAGCAGATGCGTACCAACACGCACGCATCCGAACAAACGCGACTGGTGGCAGAGCTCGTACTAATCAGATGCCAGGATCAGCCAAGGTTTGGGCACCATCATATGCATGATGTGATTAAAGTTGAGTTTTCTGCAGGACAAGACGCGAACGACATTAACAATGGAAGACCTGAGTGCAGCACTGGCAGAGTATGGGATCAACGCAAGAAAAGCAGAATATTACACTTAGTTTCAATGTAGTACTGTGACAATGTGACAATATGACTTTGAAGCTTAAACGTATCTCCTCCTCATCGCGCTCCTCGTCCTCGCGCTCTCCTTCGCCATTCGATTGGAATGCTCGAAATAATTCACCGCAACCATCCGACTATTCTTCTCTCCCATCTCCTCCAACTTCATGGCTCTCAGCCAAACACATGAAGCTTTTCGGTCCAAATCCTCTCTTCTCCCCTTCCCTTATCGGCCTCGTAAAATGCAATCAGTGCAATAAACCTATCCTCAGAAGTTTCATTTCTGAACATGCTGGTCTGCAGATTCCCATTCCCATCTATTTTCTGATTCTCAACCAGGTTCAGACAATTGTTCTTCCATACGTATCAAAACTAGTAAAGGCAAGCCTGGCCTTGATTTCGAAGGTGATATCGTATGTTCATGTTCTACAGATATTTACCTTACTTCATTATCTTTTATAGATCTACGTAAATCTTCTAAGAAGCGGAAAGCTTCCCTTACTCCAGAAGATCCCTCCCTCCCTCCAAAGAAGAAAGTCAAACCAGCTACGAAAGTTACCAAGGGACGCGTCAAGGGCCCCGTCGATTACGACAAGCAGTGTGGCGTCATAAACGACAAGGGTCTCCCATGCTCCCGCTCCCTTACCTGCAAGTCTCACTCTATGGGAGCAAAGCGTGCCGTCCAGGGTCGCTCTAGGAATTATGATGACCTTTTACTCGACTGGCAACGTGCAAACAATCCTAACTTTGTGGAGCCTGTTAAACGCGAATCCAAAGCTGAAAAGAAAGAGAAACGCGAGCGTGAGAAGCTAGAGAAGAAGAGGATGGCCGAGGAAGCTGCAGCAGCTTTGGGGCTCGACCCTACCACCAGCGCTGCCAAAAAATCGGGTGCGTCTGGTTCTTCCAAGAAAGCGAACAAAAAAGCGGCCGCCGCTGCAGCCGCTGTACGTCTTGCAGGGGAGATAGGTGACGATGTTCCTGAAGACCTCGATCACCTAGATTCGGAAGCAGAAATGGATGAATTAGTGCGCGTAGTAAGGATTGCCACTGATAAAGGGCTCATTGGGCTGCCCTTGGCTGTTCCCTGTGATGCCGGTAGCTGGTTCGTTCAGCGGAGAGAACGCGCGCGGTGCTGTAGAGATTTACTACTTGGCGCTCTGGGAACTGGAAATGGAACCGGTTTACCTGGAGGCATTGGTGGTATGGGTTTAGGCATTGGTCTGGCTGCTCGGACTGCTAATCTTAGCCATGGAATTGGTGGGCGACTTGGGTGATACTTTCATTGACATCGCTCACTACACCTACCTACCTGTGTATCATCCATGACTGTTTACAGTTTAATATCTGAGTGTTACAGTGACATGTTGTTCACCATCATTAGATGTAAACATCGCCACGTTACTTGCTATCCTCGAACTTAACGGTCTTGAACTCATACAAAATGCGACTTGCATTGTCGGCCATCCTGCTATTACTGTTTGGATCATCGACGACAAATGCTCTACATTTCTATCTCGATGCTAACCAAAAACGCTGTTTTATCGAGGAATTACCTACTGATACCGTAGTTGAGGGTACGATACTCTCAACAACGTTTTGTCGTCCAACCTTAACCGTTTCTGCTGACCCAAGGAAGCTACCGTGCCCTGGAATGGGCAGAAAGCAAACAGGCGTATTCTGAGAATCCGGAACTGGGGATTATCGTTCAGGTTGTGGTACGTTTTATCTTGCATTCTATTGCTGGTAAAAGGAACCAACGCAATTCTCAGGAATCAGAATCTGGAGACGTAGTTGTAAAGACTACCGGACCAAGCCAAGGGAAATTTACTTTCACCTCTCATGATGCAGGAGATCACTCCATCTGTCTCTCAACGAACTTCAGTTCTTGGTTCAGCCACAATCATATTCGCCTTTACCTTGACATTGCGGTTGGCACAACGAAGGCTGATGTTGAACACGACCGGAAACACGTCTCGGGCCTCGCTGCAAAGGTCCGCGACCTTAATCAGAAGCTGGAGGACATCAGACGGGAGCAACAATACCAGAGGGAGCGGGAAGCGGACTACAGAGATCTGAGTGAGGCCACAAATGCTAGAGCCGTGTGGTACAGCATTGCACAGATAGTTGTGCTGATCGCAACATGTGCATGGCAGCTGCGGCATCTTAAGGTGTGTTCCCATCCAGCCTACTTCGCTTGCGTACTAATTGTTGTCTCTTTAGAGATTTTTTGAGGATAGGAAAATGCGATAGCTCATGTTTTTCACTAGGTGATATCTATCATGCCCACTTCCGCAATGAGTTGTTCAGTCTGTCGTTTCAAGTTTCAACAACACCTTCTTGCCGTACTGGCCCCCAGATATCTTCCTAATTACTTCGCGGACTTTTTCCCCAGCCTGCTCGTCTGTATCCTGACCACCTACAGCTACAATCTCGTGTATTGGTTCTTTCAGCTATTACAGGAGACGAAGGTCATAGGATAAAAATGTTAACGAATCTGGTACTCACCTTTCCTAGACTGATGAGCTTTACTAGGTGCTGTATAACATTTTCCTTTTCGACACGAGATCTGTCTTGATTCCACCGACTCTGCCAAAAGCCATGCGCTGTGAGGTTTTTGAAAAGAAAGAGCGAGGTTGGCAGCGAGAGCGGTTGCTTGGACATTGCACCATATGATACGAGATGTGCGTCATTGCATAGAAGTCGTGCCATAAAGCTTGTTTCCTTTCCACCTAAAATGAGGTCAAGTGGCCATATGGAGCTACAGAAGGTGTACGCATACCAACACAATTCAAGCCTAGCTTAATGTTCTAGCAGATTGCATTAGCATGATAAACTGAGAGTACACAATCCAATACCTTGCCATCCGTCCATTCTTTGATCTTACTTCGAAGAGACATGTCGGAGAAAGCATCGTATGTGAGTACTTTCGTGGCCCCCAACGTCTGAAGCTGTCCAGTTAATTCCTGTATATTTGCTCTTGCAGTTTGATCAGTAGAGATGCAAGCACGACTTCCACAGGACTCACCGGTTCCGCACAAAGTTCAGAGTTTTGACACCCCTTGATGCAGCAATTTGAATAACAGCTTGGCCAACCTGGTTGCAGCATAAATGTCTAATTCGTACATTAGGCAGATAGATGAACACACAGCACTGTTGGCCCCATTCTGAACGATCCAATCATCGGGTTGGAGGGAAACAAAATCTTGTAACATGTTATAAGCTGTTAGAGGATTTACCTAGGAAATTTTCACCACCTAGTTTGACATAAGTGTAAATGAACTGACTGCTATAGTAGCCCCATGTACCTCTGATAGGCCGAGTAATCGAGGTATCTTTATCACGTCGTCGACGTCGACATTTTTCCTGGTGCACCAAGTACCAACCTGAGGTTTGGTCATGACGACCCAGTCGTGTTCTTTCAAGCTGTTCACTCCGTTTCCAACAGCCGTCACTCGTGCTAGACCTTCGTTACCAGCCACAAAAACAGCATGGCCTTTGCTACCTTTTCCGGATGGCGTCAGTGAGGTGTTTGGGCTTGGTTTTGAAGGATATGCGCCCTCTATAACATTGAGGTCTGCTGGGTTGATCGGCGTCAGAATAAACTGGACATTAACTGTGTTCGAAGCCGGAACAGGTATTGGCGGATAACGAAGTGAGGTGAGGACTTTGGAAGGGTCGCCATTCTCTGAATATACGATGGCACGGTTCACCCATTCTGAAAGAAGTCGCTTTGTCGCAGTAAATGCCATGTAGTAGGACTAAACGAAACGTTCTCACGATCCTCGGTCAGGTACTAAAGTATACTAGACAGGCAAGTAGTGAGTATTCTTTACAAATATCACTCCAGGCAAGCAAGGGCGTGGCTCTGGATATCACATTTTCCAAATGTCCAAGTCTTGATGTCAAAGATCCAGATCGGTTTCCGGGACTGGGCGGGTCTGATAATGGTGAGCATTGCTCGTCGTTCTTCAATCACCTCCATGGCATAGGACTTGTATTTCTTCCCTATCGTGTCACTCTCATCCACAAAAACCACACCTCGATCTGCCCAGGCACTGCTGGGGTCCTTTATGTGCCAGCCGCATCCCGTAAGAAGGGATTCAACAGAGTGTAGTCGTTGCTGTCGAGGAAAAGAGTTTTTCCATGACCAGTGAGAGGATCCCGAGGCACAGCCGGAGGGTTTCGCGAACCACACTAGGGCATGTTCAAGAAACACCATCCCTGGAGATGGTAGGCCCGATGTTAGCTGGCGTGTTACACATGAAGGTCCTGCTGTCACGGTTCCTGGCTCTGGTTCAAAGGTCGGGTTGTATGGGGGTGGCTGGGTCACTCCTAAAATATTGACAGAAATAGCAGCTTTTTGTATCCGCAACGTCAGTTGGCTATTTTGAAAATTGGAGGTTGGATGAAGTAATCGGTCGTTGACATTCAAGTTAGTTCTCGTCGTCAACGCCGATGGTTGCGGAGTCATGAGGAGCTGAGTTTCGGAAGTACGCGCTCTTTTACGAGAAGTGTTTGTCCAGGTCTGATTCCTGGGGTTCGGCGGTGATCTTATATCGGATGTTGTTCTTCTCTTCAGTGCCAGCGGGGACTTGATAATGGGGGAAACTGGTTTCCCCCAAAGATCATTGCACCAGTCTCTGACCTCTTTATCTGATATGTCTGGCATGACTACGTCTCTTGCAATCCTTTGCAATGTTGGCAGATCTACGCCATCCTTCCAACTACGTTCCTTTGAGCGGTAGACCTTCGTAACTCTAGGAAATCGCAGCTCGTAGTTCTGACAGCAGTCAATCGAGGAATGGGAAGAAATGATAGTGAAATGATGGATACCTTGCTTTGCGGCGACTTGGTGAACCCAGCTCCGAAGAGTTCAGCAAGCAAGGGTGTTGTCAGAAATATGCTTGGCGGAGGAAGCCCCACAAGCAGCGTGAAGTCATATGGCAAGGATTCCGCAGACTAGAGCAAACAGTTATAAGCAAATAGAGAAAAGGATGGCCATGGAATGGATGTACCATTGAATCACTGTAAGGCACGGGGTCTGAATTTTTCAACAAGAAATTGACTTCTTCTAGTTGTTCACGGCTCAAACCATAAGAGGCTGTGAAGTAGACGTCAAAATGAGGTCGATACCCAGCCTAGAGGCCGATAGTTAGACTTAACTCCTGAAGACTTGCGGAAGACGTACTTTTCCTCCACTGGGGTAAGGGTTGGCCAGGGCACCGATGTATAATGTAGTTAGTGTAGTTGGTGCGACTGAATGGTATGAAATGATGAGGTATCAGTGGGTAGCAAAGAAGAATAAACAAAGAATGACCTCTGAGCTCTCGGGCTCGGGCTTTTCCCCAACCAGCACCCACGATAACAAGATCAAGTGCGTCTCCATAGCCAGGGATGTAATCTTTCTTAAGTTTTACCCATGATGTCCTAAAATCGTGGTAGGATGCCTCGTCCGCTTTTAGTACGATACCCTCCTGGCGGTTGTCAACAACTTCTTTGAATGTCTTCTGCAAAGTGTTCAGCGCTCGAGTTTCATCCTGGGAGTGCAAGTCGATGGGTACACGCTCAGAAAACATAGATTGGCCCAAGATTGGCCGAACAATCGACTCGAGGATATCTCGGCGTTGTGCATATGGGGTCGAGAGAAGGGAGGTGGAATCAAGTAAAAGCACGTCAAAGAATACGAGGGCAAGATGATGAGTATCGGCCCCCGGAGATGACGGAGTACATCTATAAGACAAAAGTTGTCAGAATGAGAACATCGGGAATAGACTTAATGCCTACGATTCCGAGGAACTGTCGGGATTGTTTTCACTGTGTTTGTGTCGAATGCCATATGCAGTGCATTCTATAAGATTGCGAATTCTATAAAACTCTAGAAATATTTGGCATAAGTTACAAGGCATCAATCAGAGGGATAGAGAGAGACTATTACCGTCGATATTAGTTCCAGTACAGGCAACCATCTCGGCATCAAGAATAACATTCTTTTTCAACTTCGGTTCATGTCCTTGCGAGTCGGACAGATTTAACGCCTCCAAAATGAGATCATGGATGGCATATCTATCCATTGTGGAATTTCTCTTGCTTTTACTGAAGATTGTGATGCGAGGTCTGATATTAGGAAGTACTTCGACGTGAATCTGGGCCCTTTCTCCATCGTATTTGGTTTCTGCCCATACTCGGCGCGAGTTTCGAAAAAAACTTAATGCATGGCGACAATCTCGGCCCTTTGCAGATTTTGGTATCTGAAGAACATTAGTCAAATATCAGTAGTTGACAGTGGTGTATATGAGTCACTTCAACAGGAATACCAATACGAGGGATGTTGGGTGTTCTTCGATTCGGGGGCAACTCAAAATACGTGGCGGCCGCATTAATTGTAGACTGAACAAAATAAGCCCTAAGCATCGAGCACGTCGGGTCCCAAGCCCGCATAGCATGCTCCTTGGTGATCATTTGTACAGCTGTGGTGTCGTAGCTGATGAGAGCAGTAGTATAATGGGCCTCCTGCAGAGGGTATAAAACGGGTCGTAGATCTTTGAGAATGATTTGCGTTAGGAATGAGGCTTCAATGGGGGATAATGTTCGGAAAAGGGTTTTAAGGAGAGGAAGTCTGCCCCTGCGAACCCGGCGTGGATATTTCGTACGGATTGACACGTCGGAGAATCCAGAATTTGATGCCAATTCGTCCAGAAGATCATCAATTTGGGATATCGATAAGGGGCTCTCAGATTCTTTGTTCTGGACATGCTACGTGAGTGTTGTTTTTCATCTTGACTGAACATGAATCATACAGGGCAAATGGTCTCCAATAACTTCCTCAGCTCGTTACCAAGGCACCCAGATGATCCGTCAGAACGCCATTGTTCGAGCTTTCGCGCGTTGACCCCAAGGCCCTCCGCGAGATGCTGTAACAACTTCGTTTCTTGCATGTCATACCTTCGACTGACGTCTTCTTCCGGAAAAAGTAGTCTGAAGATAATGGAGGTTGAACCTAGAGGCAGAGGGGAGAACTTTGAGTGAAGTTGTACGATCCATCTACGGAAGACCTCAATGGCGAGGTAGGAGTCATTTGTTCGTGGTCTGACAGTCGCCGTCTTCTGTGGCGGAATTTGTGAGATCTCGCGAAGGAGAGATACAAAGCTCGATGAACACTGCTGAGCTAACTAGCTATTAGGTATGTGAGTAGCACTTACAATGAAAATGGGATACCAGGCGGCGAACTCGACATGATAGGAACGATTAACTTGCTGACAACAATGTACAAACGCGATGCGGCGGTCTCGTGATAAGTGCATGACCGCAATGTTTGTATAACTTTCAAGTTATACTAACAAAACATTCCATTGTCGCCCATGGGTATTCCTACAAAGAATTAAAAAATAGCTAATAGTACCACGGAAGCGCCTAGGAGAAGCAGTAAGACATAGTAAAACCGGATCGCAACAGATGATATAGATGACAGGACCACGAAGATTGGATATATAGGACGAAAGCGGGCGGGCAGATCCATGAAGGAGAGACAAAGGAGGCTGACGACAATCAATGGTAAGTCATAGCGGCAGCGCGGGCAAGGGGAAAGCTATGAGTAATCTTTCTCCAATGTCGGCTTCTCTCCACGTATGTGATCAGAATCTCCACCGTCGAGGGAACTTCCAGCAATTGTGATTCCGTGGTCTACTCGTAGATCGTTAGCTGGGGTGCCGGGCCGAGAAGAGGCCATCCCTGATGAGGTCCCTGTTGCAGTAGAGATGATATGTTGATTATGTGGGTAATATGACCGCCGTTGCATCTTTTTGAAATCATAAGAAGTAAATCTGGGAGGAATTCGTCATGAATACGATGATGATAGAACAAACAACACTGCTTACTGTTCCTCCATTTGCCTCATTTCGCTACTAAGATTATCTTGATTTGCCTTCCGCGCCTTTGCCTTTAGAGGATTATCCTCCAACAACAATTCCTCCAACTCATGTGACGCGTCGAAATTAGCTTTTTTCGCCTATATATTAATGAGCTTCGCGAATTTGCCTAATGAGAATGAAAGCTTTACGTCGGGTATGAAAGGAGGCGTTTGCTCCTTGGATTCCAGCGTGTCCCAATCGAGTGTCTTAAACCAGGGGTGTCTTCGTAGCTCTTGATATCCATCGCCATGTGGCTTGCATCCATAACGCTTGTTAGGATCTCGTTCAAGCAGCTGTGACCAGCATGAATAACAATATCCAGCGGCACCCGTAAAGATTGCTCACCCCTTTCAGAACTTGCATTCCAACTCGACTACACCTCTTTTCTGCATCCTCAGGCCACTTCAGGAGATCTTTCGAAATGCTGTATGTAAGGTCACTGTTTGACCGGCCCCTGAACGGCCGGCGGCCAAATATAAGCTCGTATGCACAGACACCTAGGGACCACCAATCAATACAGTAGGTGTATCCGCGTTTCGCCAAAATTCTAGTCATTGGAGGCTCAATATTCTGGCTTATATTGGTGAGTAAGTAGCCCTTACTCAGGAGCCATGTATGCCATTGAACCCGCCACCCCTGTCAGTCGTCGTTCGCCGAAATGGACAGCTATATTAAAGTCCGTTAAATGAGCATTTCCACGCTCGTCAAGGAGGATATTATCGGGTTTGAGATCCCTGAAGAGACTGACAAGTTAGTGAGAATGTCGAGTGGGAAAATGAAACAAACAAGAACCCTGAAAAGGCAATTGGAAAACTAACCGATGCATGATGTTATTGTCGTGCAGGAATGCCAGGGCAGATGATAGCTGTGCAACGTAGAAGCGTACTGTCTCCTCGGGAAGCGAGCCAAGTCGTTCAAGATGGACTGGAGGAGGGTGTAAGCTACGATGAGTGGATCTGAACAACATGAGCTCACATCGAAGGTCACCCCCCAGCATAAGATCCAGAACAAAGAAACAGTTCTCATCATCTTGGAAGGCGTAGCGTAAATTAACAATGAACGGATGGTCGACCTACGATTATGGAAGCCAGAATTAGCTGATGAGACATAAACGATTTCAGGGAGCGCACCTCCTCAAGCAACCGCCTTTCTTGGATAACGTTCGGAACAGCCTTCATCTTTACACACTTGGTTTTATTAATATACTTAAGAGCGTAAAGTTCACGAGTTTGCTTATGCTGGACCACGCGGACCTATTAAAAGCGAATGGTTTAGATCATATACTCAATGTATATGAATCAGGATATTGTGACCTTGCCAAATGCCCCCTTTCCTACACAACGTAGGAGGACAAAGTGAAAGAGGTTGACATCACCATCGAAGTCGACAGGCTGCTTTAAAGGTCAAGTAAAGGAGATCAAGTAAAAAAAGATGCATACCTGAGGACGACAACAGACGGCACCCATGAGTTATCGTAAATAAGTAAGTCGTGTACGAGGTCAAAGAGTGACGAAAGAATCTTGCACGAATGGGTAGATGGTATCAGGAGGGGGTAGGAGGGGGCCAGGATAGGACTCTGTCGATGGCCGTCTCTTTGAAGACAGTGTCGGAGGGATCTCGACACTGGCAGAGTCGGTCGAGCACACAGAGTTGTGGAGATTTCTGTATTACTTACATAAGTAACATACCAGTAACCAACTGGTAACTACAGTTTCAAAACAAGTTGCCATGGCCAAGAAGTTGCATCAGTGGTACGTATTACTATATATACATAAATGAATTTCCTTCCTTCGCCCAATGTCCAGTAGTACAATAGATTTCTTCCGCCCACTTGTCCTCTCTGGACCCTCTGGAGTCGGAAAGAGTTCTCTACTTCGACTTCTTTTCGCCGAATTTCCAGACGATTTTGGGTTCAGCGTCTCCCGTACATCTTTTACTATTTTCTTTGAATGACACTGATCAAATCTCATACAAGATACCACTCGATCACCGAGATCTGGCGAGGAGGAAGGAAAACAGTATTACTTTGTCAGTCGAGAAAGGTTTGAGGACCTTCGGAGAAGGGGTGCTTTCATCGAGAATGCCGAATTCTCAGGGAATGCATACGGAACAAGTTTTGAATCCGTCCGAGAGATTCAGGGAAAAGGCAGAAGATGTATACTAGACATCGATGCTCAGGTACGTCTTAAGGCGTCCAATGGCATCTCCTGTCAAACTTGCGCCTAGGGTGTCCGCCAAATCAAAAATACGACTTTAAACCCTGTCTACCTCTTCATATCTCCACCTTCGATGACTGCTCTCCGCGAGCGTCTTCAACAGAGGGGTACGGAGGGAGAGGTGGCGGTACAAAGACGGCTTGCAGCTGCCCTTGAGGAAATCCAGTATGCCAAGAAATCCAACGTTCATGATCTTATCATCGTCAACGACGATCTGGATAGGGCTTATGAATTGTTCAAGAAAGTTGCATTGGGAGAGAAGATTGCTGGAGATGAACTACCCTCGCTCGATGATTGATTTAGATATGTAAAACTTTTAGATTGCTTTGCATTATAAATATTGATGCCAGTATTGATGCAATATTGATGCAATATTGATGTGTCAGATTTGTATATAAAAAAAAAAAGAAAAACGGCTAACCTTTGACATTACACCAGCATTATACCTAGGCCCAGCCTAGGCTTTGCACAACTGCATCCATGGCTACTTGTCGGGATTCTGAAGGATGGAGGGTCGTTTCACGTATACGCGACTTTGACCTAACCCTTTGTTTCGAGGAAGGTGTTATCATTTCCGTCCTTCTCGGTGCATTTCTTCTGTCTTCTGTGTGGAGGTCTTTTGTTTTATCCCTTTTACCTTCTCGTGCCAGATCATCAAAAAGCTGGTGGTTGTTAAGGGCGAAGCTAGTAAGTTTGCTATATTCGTCATACACTACTTTATTCACAATTCTTCAACGATAGGCATTACTAGCACTCTCGCTAACTAGTAGCATCACTAGTCTCGTCCTCATACTCTACACCCGGAACGTTGTCCCTATCCTTCAATCCTACATCCTTGAATCGATATCTCTTGCTTCTGCGCTCTTTCTTACCTATTTTAATCATACTCGTACCCGGACGTCCTCATCGATTCTTCTGCTCTTCTGGCCGCTGTACATCGTTGGGCTCGCAATATGGATTCGCACTGTCATCTCGAACAACTCCGACGACTTACGGGTGCTCTTGGCCTTCAAATGTCTTGTCGGATGCTTTGGAATTCTTAGTTTTGGGCTGGAGTGTTTCGGGCCTGAATATCATGCTCCGCCATTATTGGACGACAAAGTAGTCCCGGAAAATCCTATTATTACAGCCAATATATTCAGTATATGGGTGAGTTTCATGTAGTCACGTCACACAAAAGCGCCCGTTTACCTGACCAATTATAGTCTTTCGGGTGGATGACACCACTCATGAAGAAGGGGGCATCACAGTTCATTACGGAGGGTGATCTTCCGTCCTTAAGATCGCGTGACGAGTCTAGGAATCTGGGTTTAGACCTAGAAAAAGCATTAGCCAAGCAGTGGGTTGCATTTCAAACGTATCTCAGCGCCATCTTATTGTGGATAGCACGCTGTGGAAATCCCTCTTCATTGCATACGGGATTCCGTATGCCTTCGCTGCAGGCCTCAAAACTGTTCAAGATTTTCTGGCGTTCTTGCAACCCCAGCTTCTTCGTTGGCTCCTTGTGTACATCTCGCGGTATCAAACCGCACGTTTTGGACCTTCAGAGAGTGGCGATGTGCCTAACAAGTTGGAAGGATTTGCCATTGCTGCCATCATGTTTTGTGCATCTGTTATTCAAACAGTCGCTCTAAATCAGGTCATTTTCACCCTCTTCGTCTTGCATATTTTTTAATCCTATTGCCTTAGTATTTTCAACGTACGTTTGAGACTGGGTATGTGTCTTGGTTCTTTAGGTTTTGCATTCACAAGTGAACCATGTGTTGTAGCATGCGTGTCCGTGCTGGGCTCGTAAACGTGATCTATTCCAAGGCCTTGGTGCTTTCGAATGATGAACGAAGTAGTCGTGCATCTGGGGACATTGTCAATCTGATGTCCGTGGATGCTACTAGGCTTCAAGATCTTTGTACATATGGGTTAATTGCTATTTCAGGTCCACTTCAGGTAATCATTGATATGTTCATTTGTTGTACAAACGGTAGAATTGCCTACAGATTTCCCTCGCATTCATATCCCTTTACAATCTTCTGGGATGGTCAGCTTTCGTTGGAGTTGGAGTCATGATATTCTCCATTCCACTTAATACATGTATGGTTTTACCTTCTTTCCGCTTATTTCTGTAAATGCTGACAAGCCTGTTGCAGCCATTGCACGTATCCTGAAGCAAATGCAAGAACAACAAATGAAAAATCGCGATAAGCGCACTCGCCTCATGAGCGAGCTGTTGGCAAACATCAAGAGGTTTGCAGTAGGCCTTGCGCGAAATTCTTCATGACAGCCTAACCCTTCCCTAGTATCAAATTATATGCATGGGAGTTCAGTTTCATGAAGAAAGTCCTAGAGACTCGTAACAACCAGGAAATAAAAATGTTGAGGAAGATTGGGATTGTTACGGTCGGTTTTTACCCATTGTTTTTTCTTTAGTTTGTTAAACGTTCCTCAGGCATGCAATGTGGCGTTATGGGGTGGTATTCCTTTAGTTGTCGCATTCAGCTCTTTTGCTACCGCCGCATTAACGTCGTCGAGACCGCTGACATCGGATATTATTTTCCCTGCTATCGCATTATTCATGCTACTGCAGTTTCCCCTTGCAATGGTGTGTGACACGTGGATTACTATTGTCTGAACTCTTTCTAACCGGAGAAACAGTTTGGTCAGGTTACGTCTAATATCATTGAGGCAGTTGTATCCATCCAACGCTTGTCTGCATTCCTGCAAGCGGATGAGTTGCAACCAGATGCTCGGAAAATAGAACATGAACCAGTCTTGAATTTTGGTGATGAAGTATGTATTCTTCCTTCAGTTGCATGGTCTTTGATTGACGCTAGTATTGCAGGTGCTGTCGATCGAAGAAGCTGATTTTTCATGGGAAAAACAATCTGTAGAGCCCACGTTGGAGAATATTAATCTGACCATCAAGAAAGGTGAGCTTGTAGGGATTCTTGGGCGCGTTGGAGCGGGCAAGGTAATATTACAATTGATTGGGTTCACTTTGCTTAATTTCGCTACAGACGAGCCTGTTGTCCGCGATCATTGGCGACATGACACGCAGAGAAGGAGAAGTCATCCTTTCGGGATCTATTTCCTACGCCCCGCAGAATCCTTGGTAGGCCACATTCGGATCCCCTTTCCCTATCAAGTCTCAAATGGTGAAATTGATTACATTAGGATTCTCTCTGCATCTGTCCGCGACAATATCTTATTTTCTCATGAGTACGATGAGTCATTTTATAACATGGTGGTAGAAGGTCATTTCATCTATGATGTCTTTTGTGACTCTGCTTAACCCTCTTTTCTCACAGCATGTGCTCTTGGCCAAGACCTAGCAGTACTTCCACAAGGTGACCTGACTGAGGTCGGAGAGAAAGGTGTGTGGCACGATGCAATGATGACTCGCTTGAAATTTAAAACAATTGGATGTAGGCATAACTGTATGTATCATTCCATGAACCGTAATCTGAAGTGTTCTTATACCATGGATAGCTTAGTGGTGGCCAGCGGGCGCGCATTAGCCTTGCGCGCGCTGTGTACGCTAGGGCCGATTTGTAGGTTCTCCTTTTAAGGGTGCTGGATAAGAATTCATCTCACTGCATATGTAGGATTTTACTTGACGATTGCTTGGCAGCAGTTGATAGCCATGTCGCGCGTCATGTGTTTGGTTGGTGACTCTCACATACAATTTCTGTTTTCTGACACTATCTTCCAGATCATGTCATCGGGCCTGATGGGCTGCTCGCAACAAAAGCTCGCGTTCTTGTTACCAACAGCATTGCATTTATTGGACAGTTCGATAAATTAGTTTTCCTTAGGCGGGGTATCATTTTGGAAACTGGTTCATATGAGATGCTCATGGCAAACCCTGAGGGAGAGGTCTCTAAGCTTGTGTAGGGTCGTCATGTGATCATCATATTTCCATCGAGCTGACACTTTACATTATAGGCGGGGTCATGGGTCGGGCAGTTCTTCTGGGACCTCGACACCATACATTACAAGTGGTAGCCTTACGCCCCGGGATGGGGAAGCTTTTTCTGCTGTTGATGTCTCGAAGGCAGCTGAATATGTTGGCGCCATTTCTGAGAAGTTACGTCATCGAGCGAGCTTTGCCAAGGCGAAAATCGCAATCCCTGTCCTGTCGCGAAAATTATCATCGAATGGACTGAGCAAAGAACATTCGGAGCAAGGCCGCATTAAAGGAGATGTCTATAAGCAATACATAGTGGCGGCATCGAAGGCAGGCTTTTTCTTCTTTTTGCTCACAACAATCCTCCAACAGGCTGCGTCTGTATTGGCAAACTTCACATTACGCAGCTGGGGAGAACACAATAGAGAGTCGGGCAACAATTCAGGGATGCTCAAGTACCTGATAATCTACGGAATGTTTTCGTTCTCTTCGACTATTCTGGGTGGCGTTTCGGCCATTCTGATGTGGGTCCTCTGTGCTTTACGCAGTGCACGGCAATTGCACGACAACGTCAGTTCATGTTCACTTTGTATCTGGTATTTGGTTCAAGTGTTGATGTATACCTGTCCAGATGTTGGATTCGTTGATGCGCGCCCCATTGAGTTTCTTTGAGTTAACCCCTACAGGACGGTAGGACCTACTTTACTGTTCTGAAAGTCCGTACTAGCGTTCTATTTTCAGAATCTTAAATCTGTTTTCGCGTGACACTTACGTGGTCGATCAAATCTTGGCACGAGTTATTCAAGGTCTCTGTCGAACCCTTGCTGTCTGTCTATCAATCGTAGTTGTCATTGGCGGTAGCTTCCCTCCGTTCCTCATTTCCGTAATTCCGTTGGGATGGTTTTACATTCGGGTCATGCAGTATGGCTGTTATTCATCATCACAATGCGATTTCCCTAACACGATCCATCAGGTATTACCTTGCTACATCTCGGGAACTGAAACGGCTTGACGCCGTTTCTCGTTCACCGATCTTTGCGTGGTTTTCAGAATCATTGGCCGGTTTATCTACCATTCGAGCTTTTAACCAGCAGCCTGTCTTTGTTGCCGCCAATCAACGCCGTATTGACCGCAATCAAATTTGCTATCTGCCTAGTATCTCTGTCAATCGGTGGCTTGCGGTCAGGCTTGAATTTGTCGGGGCTATGATCATTCTTATCGTGGCTTTGTTGGCCATGACTGCGTTAATTACTACGGGCGTGGACGCTGGGTTGGTCGGTCTTGTGTTATCATATGCATTGAATACCACATCGTCTTTGGTGAGTTTCGCCCTATTTAAATTCAGCACTCGAGTGACGCGGTGCAGAACTGGGTTGTAAGATCAGCAAGTGAAGTTGAACAGAATATTGTCAGCGTGGAGCGTATTCTTCACCAGACTGAGGTTGAGCACGAGGCTCCTATGGAGATCTCGGAAACGAAACCTAGTGAAATGTGGCCGTATAAAGGCGAAATAGAGTTTAGGTAATAATTTCTTGTCGCTACGTTAAGTGCAGCTAATTAGATGTCCAAAGGGGATATTCCACTCGATACCGATCTGAACTCGACCTGGTACTGAAGGACATCTCTATGATAATCGTTGGTTCGTTTTTCGAGTTGCCCAACATCTTTATTAATTTCTCCCCAGAAACCTCGGGAAAAAATAGGAGTTTGTGGTAGAACCGGCGCTGGAAAGTCATCCGTGAGTTCCACCATCACCTTAGAAACACACTAAACTGAGTCCTCTGACCTATAGTTGTTGTTGGCTCTTTTCCGCATTATTGAGCCAGTTGAAGGAACTATTCTCATTGATTCTGTGGACATTACAAAGATCGGGCTTCATGACCGTGCGATATTTCCATATATCGTTCATATGTTGTTCCTGACTTGGGGTTGTAGTTCGCTCAGCTATTTCCATTGTTCCTCAGTCTCCAGATCTTTTTGAAGGAACATTAAGAGAAAACATTGACCCCGTCGGTCTTCATGCAGATGCAGATATATGGGTTGCTCTTAGTCAGGTTTGTGGCATCATAGATATGTGTCAGCCTGCTCATTGGTGTAAAAGGCTCATCTGAAAGAGTATGTGGAAGGCCTGCCAGGAGGCCTGGATGCCCCGGTACGGGAAGGAGGCTCTTCACTTTCTTCTGGCCAACGGCAGCTGCTTTGTTTTGCTCGGGCATTACTTCGCAAGGTATTCCAGTCCTGATGATGTTCCTTTCTCCAAGTAATACTAACATATATGTCCAAAGTCGAGAATACTTGTTTTAGATGAAGGTAACATGGTCCGGCTTCAAACTAGAAGTATCTGTTAACCATATTCCTCCATAGCGACCTCTGCGGTTGATCTTGATACAGACCATGCCATCCAAGAAATTATTCGAGGCCCAGCGTTTGCTGATGTGACAATGCTAACAATTGCGTAAGTAAGTTTGTTCTAATCAGGGTGTTGATGCTGATTCACTTCCAGACATCGACTGAATACTATCATTGAATCTGATCGTGTGCTTGTAATGGATGCAGGAAAGGTAAGCAGCAGTGTTGAATTCTTTCTAAAAAGATGGTAGTTGATATGGAAGCAGATAGCAGAGCTGGACACTCCCCAAGCTTTGCTTGCTAACAATGCTTCAATTTTCTGGTCTCTTGCACATGAAGCTGGCTTGGCCTATATGGTGGTGGAATAAATACAATATTTATGAGATGTTCTTTCTGTAAGTACAGTGGTTTGATGTGGCTGGAATTTCAATCAATTTCTACAGCCAAAAAGTTCAGAAAGTTGAAAAGTTCATTGATAAGTTACTGCATTTTGGGTCTCTGATGAAATGCAAATGATGTCAAGCCTGAGATTGCCCAGTGCTCAGCAGAGACTGCTCATATAAGATGGTGGGTGTAAGGGCAACCTTACATTATGAGTCAGGACCTGGACTAGCAAGGGAAAAACCTGTAACAACAACAACAACAACAACAACAACAACCACCCCACCCCACCCCACTTTTAAAAAGGATGCTCTCAGTGTCTCTGTTGCATTAAATCTAGTGTTTGAAAGTCCAGTCCATAAGACTGGCAACTGGACTGGACTGGACCACAAAATAGACCAGTTTAGACTGGACTTTCAGTCTGGTTTACCTGGGTCTTGATCAGTTGCAGTTGCCAGTTGCATGAAGATTGTTTATTACATGTAACCGATAAAAGACTGGTTGCAACTGGTTATGGACCAGACTATCAGTTCAATATAATAGACCTACTTTCCAGCTACAAATAACACCAAAGGTTTAAGAAATCGGTTGAGAATTAACTGAGTTATGACAAAAACAAAGTTTCATGCACAGTTTTGCATGAGGAAAACTTGTGCAAACTGTTTTTATCATAACTCAGTCAATTCTCAACCAATTTCCCTAAATATTAGCTCAAATTGTAGCTGGGAAGAAGAAGGACCGGTTTTAACTGTGGTTTGGTATAATATTCGGTTGCAACCGGTCCATAACAGTCCCCGAAAGTGTTAGACCGCAAAAAACTGGTCTGTAGCAGTCCAGTCCAGTTTTTTCCTTATTTGGGAATTTGATAGACTGGTTATGGTTGCGGTTCATCCATTTGGATGTCAAAAAACCAGACCAGACCGGACTTTCAAACACTAATTAAATCTACTCTGAACCGTTCCCATCTATACAATGAATTCCTTATCACCTTTTTACCCATCCTTAACTGAGCCTGCCTTTCTCCACACTTCTCCATTTGTTAGGACCCTGAGATTCCGCAGACATGGCAAATGCTCCCAACATCAATCTTGTTCCTACCGCTCCTCCTTCAACCCTGACAACATCCAAAAACAAACCCCCCTTCACTCCACATACAAAAACACAAGGCATCACCAGGCCAATAACACCAGACTCTGACCTCAGCTCTGACAACAAGTGTATGCCTTTCTCCCTTGTGTTACTACCTAAAGGCCACCAATTGGTTGTGCATGGTGTTGTCCCACTGTCAAATGAGACCCCAGCTGCCACCATCAAGGATTTTTTGATTAGTCTGGAGGCCCACATTTAGAGATTGTCAGGGGTACACCAGGGGTATACCCCTGCCATTCACTACCCACATTACAGTGCATTTGCGGACTTTGGTCTCAATGTGCTCCCTTTCAGTGATCATGCTTCAAACGTCTCTTTGGCCTGCTATGTTGAGATTCAGTTGGGTGGAGAAGCTGAGCCCAGAGTTGACCTCCTTGAGATTGTCATGGAGGCTATTGCTAAGGCTAAGCCAGAGTGGGAGGTTAGGTGGAGTGCCAGCAAGAAGGGGAAAAGCAATAAGCGCCTGTTCTTCTGTCTCCTAGACCTCTACCCTGGTGTTACCGATCACTCAGCCATCCCACCTGACCATCTACCAGTCATCAGGGCCCACATTGAGAAAATGGGCTATAAGATTGCCAGCATCTTCATGTTGTTCGGTGGTCCCCAGATCACCTTTCTTCTACCCTCCGATGCAGATTGCTTCGGCACATTACAGTTCATTGATGTCCCTGCAAAGGTTTCCAAGGAGTGTGCTCGCATCAAGCCTCTCAAGGAAATCCTGATTCTCTGCCCCTTCAAGCTCGTTGTCCAGGGTGCACAGGACTTTGATCTTATTGAAGGGGTCCTTGAGAAATGGATCAGGAAAACGGTTCCATACTCACTGATTGAGACACGTGTTACATCGCTCAACACCAATCTCATCATCTTCTCTATGTTGACATGGAGTGACACTGCAAAAATCCTATGCAGTGCCGATGCCTTTAATAGTCACTTCCACAACCAGCTTACTGCACTATGCCTACTATGGGATTACAATGATGATCCACTCAACAAGAACTCTCTTGGGGACCAGGTTGCAAAGGGAGCCTCACAGATTAGTGGGAATGTAGCTTCGCTGTCATGTCAAATCCAGGAGCTCCAAGGCAAGGTCATGGTCATTAGGTGCCAGCAGGAAGACTTAGTTGTTGATCAAACCAAGATGTGCCATGCCATCTCTGAGCTCGATGTCCGCATGGGCCTGACACAACAAGCTATTCTCATCCAAGGTCAAGAGTGTTTGTTACATTCTCAGATTGGTGACAACGAGTCCAAGATCAGCTCTCTCCATGTTGCCTCTATGTTCTCTAGTGGTAAAGCTAAGAAAGACTATGACAGGACCATTGCTGAATATGAGACTTTGGTGGTGGATAAGAGGGAGTGGCCTTGGATTCGCTCCTCCAAGTGGGGCCTCGGTCAGGACAGATCTTCTCTCTTGACACTTGCAGGGTGCTTCACCCGTGGCTTGCTGCGGATGATGCTCATAGTCTTGCCCTCTGGCACTGCTCCGCTCATTATGAGTGGAAAATACAGAAATCTGCTCACGATGCCATCACCGGTATCAGGATCATGTCAGGTGTCTGTCCCAGGACATCTCGAGACTTTTTGGCTGCTGCCTGTGATGTTGTGGCCACCACAGAATGGCACTCTGAGTTCTGCAGGGGACCAGGTTATCATGGCATGTTGTTTGTGGAGCTTAAAGGCCCCAAGCGGAAGCCTCTCCTACCCTCGACCCTCAAAGGAGGGCCTTGGATACAGAAAGCAGGGCACGAGACTGGCATCTTTACCAGGCTTGTGTTACATTACAGTACTCCTGCATACTCTCTACATATACTACCATACTATACTACAAGTACATACATGGATAGTACAAGCATTAGTGTTTAAAGGTCTGGTCCATAGGACCGAAAAAAGACTGTTAACCAAACCTAACTGGACCGATATTAACCGGACCAGCAGTTATGGTTAAGGGCTTTTCTTTAGTGGTTAAGGTTAAGGTCTTTCAAATTTGAAAAAATTGTTAACTGCAAAAAGACCGGTTATTGATCACGTGAGCTATGCAACCTAATTCGCCTGCTTATTACCTTTAATTAAGCCCTTGGTTCATCCAAAACGGTCAAGAACTGAGAAAGATATGACCAAATACATTTTTGATACCATTATT